>PVJI01008249.1:0-72284 GCA_004026765.1 Micronycteris hirsuta | reverse complement strand
CCGCCGGCGGACCCACCTGCCCCCCTGTGCACCTGCTCCCGCCAACAAGATGATTCTAACATGGGTCCCCCGTCCTCCGGCTGGGGCAGGTCAGAAGGAAGGAGGAGGGTCAAGGGCATCCTTGCCGGAGCCCGTTCTCCAGCCCACCCCTGTCCACCAGCTCCCGTGACCACCGACCACCGTACCGCCGGCCCCTGCAGCTGGAAGTGACAACGCGCCCCCACTCCTGTGGCTCCCCACACCCTGACACCCCCTCTGTGAACGGCTTCGGGCCCTGCAACCGGCTACTAGCGTTTTCTCTCCCTCCGCCTGCGGACTGCCCGGAAGAGCGGAAGCAGCTTACGTTGGAGCTGGAGTTGATGACCCTCACGTCGTGGGACCTGGGCCTGCGCGCAGGCTTCCCCGCGGGTCCGCGTCTGCCCTCCTCGGGGAAGAGCTCCTTCCACGGGGACTCCCGGAGGTGCTTATCCACAGACACGATGTGTCCCTCGGTTGTAAACATGTATCTGGTCCCGGACTTGTGTACGGGGTTCTCTTCGTCGAAGAGCTGGTAGGAAGGAAAAGAGGAAACAGACACGGTTGGTAATTGCGGGCCCCGCCCCCGGTTCTGCAGCGACAAAGGTGGGGCGGGGCGCCAGGAGGCGTCAATGAGCACCCATGGCTTCCAACTTGGCTACAAGCCCGAATCGCCAACTTTGCTTAAACTCAGATGTCCCCCCGACCCACGGAGAGAGTCGCAAGCCCAGGGCTGAGACGCAGACTTGGGTGGCGTGTGGAAGCCCCTGGGCGTGACTCCCCGCACCCCCACCCTGCCAGAGGCTGGAGGGGGGAGGCAGGTCTTCCGTCCTTCGCAGCATCCTCAGCATGTGGGCCACCACCCAGCTCACCCCCGTGGCAGGGCGGCTGCGCTCTGGGGACACAGGGGACTTGGGGCCATCTCTCCTTCTAGGGTGGGCACAGGGGGGCGGGTGTCAGTGGGGAGGAGGCGGGTTCAGTAAATGCCGAGTGAGTGGGAGACACCTGGGAGTCCCCCACCGTCCGCCCACGCCTGCACCGCGAACAGGAGGAGGACAGGAGGGCCAGCTTCCCCCGGCCCTGGGCCTTCCCCCAGGCCCTAGCGGTCCCCTCCACTCACTCCAGACCCGCCCTGCGAACATCCGGCAGCGCAGCTGCTGCACGGGGTGTGGCCCGGCCCTGGCCAGCCCGTGTCACTGCCTGAGCCCGCTGAGCTGTCAGAGGGGACCGGGCACACAGCACCTGGGAGCAGGCCACGGGCCTCGGCACGCGGCTGTGGGGGATGTGCCTCCACTGAGGTCCCGTGTGGAAAGTGACGCCGAAGCGTGGGATGGGCACCCCCACACCTGGCTTTGCACAGGCGCGAGCCCCCGTGAAATGACAGGCCTGAGCCCGCGCTAGGGACCTGGGGCAAGTAACAAGGGCTGCGGGGGACCCAGCCCCGCCCTGGAGCTGTCGATCTGGGCAGCAGGACCCGCTCAGTATCTGTGACTCAGCCCCAGGTCTCGGCCACTGCGCGGTCCCCACTGGGAAGTCCCGCCCCTCTGGGCCTTGAAGGAGTGTCCTTTGTACAGTCGCTGTTCGTGCCTGAGCGGCGTGCAAGGTGGGAAGAGCGCTGGAAAAGCGGTCAGGACGGGGGTTTGAGCTTCAGCTCTGCCCCAGTCACCCCAGGAGCCCAGGCAAGTCCCTGATGTGTCTGCCGACGCACAACGGACACAGACTAGGACTCCTACATGACTACGAGCCCCAGGGGCCCCTTCCAGGCGCAGAGCCTCATGTCTCTCCACTCAGGAGAGGATGTGGGCGTGGCCTGGCCTCGGTCTCCGCCCAGACCACACCCCTGAAAAGACCCGCAGGCGCAGGCGCAGTGCGCTCCCTGGAGAAGCTCCCCGACACACCACCGCGCTCACGCGGGTCCTCCATGACCAGGACCACGCGTCCCACCGTGTGCAGGCTCGCATTTCTATCTACTTGATGGAGCCTCCTCCACACCGAGGTTAGAAGCCACGGGGCGCCGGACCAACGGCTGCGGCGGGGGGTGGTGGGCACACCTCACAACAACGTACCAGGTACAAGTACTTGCAGGTCTCACTGAGGAAGAAGCTCTCCATCCGGTCCTCCTTGGACTTGTCGATGACGTGGTGCAGCGTGGCGTACCCGCACCTGTGAGACAACGTACCAGTCAGTCCCGCCTCGGCCCCTTCGCACCTGTGCATTCGCTGAGGGGCAGAAGGGGTACAGAAGGGGTAATAACCGCAGGGTCCAACCCCACAGGGAGGGCACCCTAGGTGGGGTTCAAGGGCTATCTGTCTTTAGCCGGACTGCCTGCAAATTCATTTACAAATGGACTTGGCCGCTGAGCCCCCAGGTTAGTTGTGGGGGAAGGGAGGCCACACCCTGGCAGGTGTTTGTCGCAGGTGTAACAGGACACCAGGGACACGAGTGGCAACAAACTCGGAAGGACTTGTCTACATTTTTTTGTCCTGGTATTTACAGAACCGATGTGTCATTTGAGTAGCCTAACACAGCATTTTATAAGAAAATACTATGACATACTGCTAGATGAAAAAAGCAAGTCAATACTGAAAGACAGTTTTTAACACCCACACATATATACACATATTAAGAATGCACACAGTCGCCCCGGCTGGTGTGGCTCAGTGGGCTGAGTGCTGGCTGTGAACCGAAGGGTCGCCGGTTCGATTCCCAGTCAGGGCACATGCCTGGGTTGCAGGCCGGTCCCCAGTTAGGGTGTTTCAGAGGAAACCAATCAATGTATCTCTCACACATCAGTGTTTCGCTCCCTCTCTTTCTCCCTCCCCTCCCCATCTCTAAAAATAAATAAATAAAATCTTAAAAAACAAAAAAAGAATATGTATAGTCTGCTGGAACCTTATAGACAAAAATGGTGAAATAAGAAAAGCCATCCCCACTATCATGGAAAGGTTCTGTCACAAAAAAAGGAAGCAATTTCCCTACAAAATTAACATTAATGACCTGCCCTATAAATTAAAGTGCAAGAGCAAATCACTAACATTTCCCCAGAGCAACTGAAAGTAAATCAGAAGTGCCCGCAGAAAAAGGGAGGGATGGGGGGCACTCACTTGACCTTGGTGTGCTTTTCCAGGCTCTGCAGGATGTCCATGCCCACGTGGAGGTAGAAGGGGTTCTTGGTCGCCTAGGGAGAGCAGGAGAGCCCGTGACGCGGCGAGGTCCGAGGACGTGCCGGCGGCAGAGCGGGCGGGCACTGCCGAGGAAGGCACAGGGCCCGGCCCCTTGGTCCTGAAGGGTCGCAGTGGGACAGGCCTGGGGTGTCTGTCAGCGCCCACCGAGCGCCCCGACGGCCTATTTGAGATTAAGCAGGGCCGGGAGAGCCCGGTCCTGGGCAGAACCAAACCCTGCTTGGCCTGGAGCCGCACCCCCGCCAGAGACCAGCGATGCCACGCAGACAGTGTCCTGCCGCGGGCAGGTCCGGTCTCGGCCCCGCCCAGGACCCGCCCAGGATCTCCCCAGAAAAGTCAGCTCTGGGCTCAGGGAGGCAGGCCGTCGCCCAGTGCTGGGCCCGCACTGTGAGGCGTCGACTAGAAACAGGCTCCGCGGCCTCTCCGCCCACCCCGGAACTGAGGCCTGGGGGTGCCCACGGTGCCGGCACTTGTTTGGAGGGGGTTGCTAGGCCAGGATTCTCTGGGAAGATGCGACTTCACCCCACCAACAGTGTGACAGCCAGAGATCCTGTTTAATTCCTGCCTTGTGCCAACTCGCAGCAGCAAAAGCAGAGAACTAAAGGGCAGCTGCAGCTGGCCACAGGTGCAGGGGGAGGCTGAGGACGCCAGGCTGCGAGCAGGAAGGCGTCCCTGTGCCCTGGGAAAACAGCCAATGCAAGGACTAGACACTGAAAACTGGAAGCAGCACAGACAGGAAGAGAGAGAAGCCCCAAGGCTACAGACCCAAGCTGACAGGAGCTGAGCCGGCCCAGGCCTGCTGCCCTGGGAGCTGAATGGGGGCGGGGTGGGGGGGGCACCCTGAGCTCAGGGAGGGCCATGGTGTCAGCCTCCCCGCTTCTCAGAGGCCTCCTAAGCCCAGGAGCACTAGGGCCACCAGCGGCTTCACCGGATGTCCCCGCTTTGCGTGGAGAAGCCAGTGAGCCGGTCTCGGTGTTCCTACGTCACCGACTAGACCTGAGCCCCAGCGCTGATGCTACTGTAGAGTTCATGGGGGTCAGCGTGCCCCGGGAGCTGGCACCGCAGGGGTTGTTCCGAGCGCACGGCCCGCACTGCATGCAGGCTAGCGTCCCATGCAGTGCGCGATGGGAGGCTGTGTGTACGTATGGCAGGCGGAGAATAAACGTCCGCCTGTGACCACCTGTGTACCGGAAGGAGACCTCGCAGGCAGTGACATCCCCCCCGGCACAGAAGTCACTACACTATGTTTTCAGCATTGGCCAAGAACAGGCGTTCAGACGCGTCCCTGACTTTCCTTCACAACCAAGTTAAAGGACTTCTTTGTCTGAAGAGTTATCAGAGAGACCGGGTCCCCCAGCACGCGAACTGCCTCCCCCCCGCCAAAGAGTGGTCAATTGATTTGGAAAACACTGGGCACCAAAGCAATCTTGTCCATCGGAGGATGCGAGAAAGGGGCCTGCGGTTCAGACACGGCTCGGTTCTGCAGTGTTAGGTTACCGCGGTGCGACCGCAAACGCAGTCCCTGCCCTGGGGAAGCGGAAGCGCGGACGGCGCCACCACCGGCACCCGGCCGCCCCCGCGCCGGCCCCGCGGCCGGGCGAGCAGATGCAGCACCTGGTAGAGCAGGTACGTGGACTCCACCAGCTCGGGCCTCAGCGGGTAGAAGAGCACGTCCGGGGCCTGTAGCTGCCAGTTGTACCTCTCGGGCAGGGCGCCGTACCGCTTCCAGATGGCGTAGTAGAAGGCGTGCAGGCAGATGGCATCCTCCACGTCCCCCATCAGCACCTGCGGACAGCACGGGTCACCAGGCTCCGGCGCTTTCCCCACGGTGGCGAGACGCCACACGAGGCTGCGGGCCCTCCTGCCACCCACCCCCACTCCGGGTCGGACACATGGCCAGCTCAAGAGCCACATGCGGTGCCAGTGGGCGGGGCCCTACCTGCAGCCCAGGGAAGAACGCCTGCAGGGAGTCGATCCAGGTGTTCATCAACTGCCCGCTGAACATGTTCACGTTCACATACAGCGGGGGGTCCCCTTCTCCCTCGTGGCAGGCTTCCCGGCTGAGGGCGGGCAGAGCGGCGGTGAGGGGGTCGCCAGGGCCCGCTCCATCCCCCCAGCTGCCCCTGGCAGTTCAACTTAAATGGCACCAGCTTAACCTTGCTCCTTCCTCCCCTTGAAGCCTGCGGAGACAGGCTGCCTCCACCTGTGGGTCCCAGAGTCTGGCACAGAAAGCACCCGCGACAGCGCCAGGGTTACGCCCGAGTCCGAACAGCTCAGGGCTCGCCGCGCTGGCCAGTCTGCAGGACGGGCCAGGGACCCCGCTTCCCTGCTGGCCCGCCTGTGGGCAGGCCTGCCCTTCTGAGCTCAGGTCATGGATGCAAGTGGCTGCCATTTTGGTCTCTTCTTTCTCAGAGGGAAGCCGCCACAAGCTGCTTACACAGGGGCCCCAAGGTCGGGGACCTCCAGCCGGTGGGAAGCCGCCATGGGAGTGAGCCTGGAAGTGGGCCCTCGGCTCCGGCTGCCTTGACGAGGCCACAGCCCCAGCCAATATGCTGGAGACGACCCTGTGAGACCCCAGTCAGTGCAGCCGCTCCTGCCTCCTGACCCTCAGATGCTGCTTCAGGCCCTGAGTTTTGGGGTGACTTGTTACACAACAGCAGGCGGCTAATGCACCCTGTGCCCCCAAATGGCAGGCAAACAAGATCGAGGGCGGAGCCCCACTGAGCCCACGGGCTCCCGCGGAGACGGACAGGAGCGCAGTGTGTGCTCCCCAGGCGGCAGGAGGCGGCGGGAGACCTACCCTCTCCGCAGGTAGCTCTGGATGCTCTGGTAGGCCGCGTTGAACATGTCCAGGTCCTCCGCCTCTCCGAAGAGGATGTAAGACTTCAAGAGGTATTCATAGAAGGAGTCCAGTCCGGCCCCCAAGCCGCTCTGCTTCCCCACCCAGCGGCCCGTCTGGATGTCCACCACGTTGCCTGCGGAACGACAAAGCCCGTCAGGCCCCACTGCGGGGGGAGGGGCGGCCTGGGGCCCCCACACGGCTGCACCCCGTCCTTGGCGGTCAGAGGAGGGACAGCTGGGCCCTCACACTGTTGCCAGTCCCAACAGCGGCCGGACAGCCGGGGGACCTTTCCGGAAACACAGGTTCAGCACTGACGCAGATGCGGGGACCACGCTCCATGCCGAGGCAAAGCACAGCTGCCACTTTGCTTTCCCAGACGGACAGCGCGTTTCAAAAACTGAAAGAGTGGCCCTGGCTGGTGTGGCTCAGTGGACTGAGTGCCGACCTGTCAGAGCACATGCCTCGGCTGCGGGCCAGGTCCCCATTTGGGGGTGTGTGAGACAGCCACACGTTGATGTTTCTCCCCCTCTCTCTAAAAATAAATAAATAAATCTTAAAGGAAAAAAAAAAAAAGTAAGAAATAATCACAAATCACCTTAAAAAAAGCGGAGCCCTCCAGCCCCAAACACTCAGGTCACTTTCCGATGACAAAACACACGTCTGACTGCCAGACAGTTCATGGGGGAAACCCCGTTCTGACCGGCACCCGGAGTCAGCAAAACGCCGAAACCACGGACGACGGATGGAGGCCACACAGGCGTTCGTCACGCCTCACCGTTCTGCCTACTTTTATACACTCAGAAGCTTCCATAATTACAAGAAACAGTATCCTGACCAGACACTCTCAAGGGAAAAACAGCCCCCCCAGTACAGGTTTGAACTGAGCTTTCAGTCCACAGCGGCCGCTGGACAGCTGGCCTTGGGGGCCGACCCCCGTGCGGCAGAATCCGCACTGAACTGCCGACGCCGCCTGCGGGCCCCCGATGGATGACACAGGCGATCCACACACTCTGTATGTTACGTAAGTGACGCGCTGTCCTCTCGCAGGAAAGTGAGCCAGAGCGAAGACGCGTCACGAACACGGCGAGGGAGAGGGATCTGTTCGCGGTGCTGCCGCCCAGCCCCGCGGGCCTCGAGCCCCCGGGAGGGAAGCCCACCTGCAGCAGCGCGCAGCAGCGCCGCGCAGTCTGCCTCGGCACAGTTCTCCTCACGGCGTTTTGGGGAACAATGGTTTTGGGGGGATCTGCCAAGGGGCAGATCAGAAGGGGTGCCACAGAAGCCTTCTCCGCCCATCGAACCTCACGACCTGCCCCTATGCAGAGGTCGCAGGAAGAAGCCGGGCAGGGCCATGCCGAGGGCCGACCTGCCGAGCGTCGGACGTATGGAGAGGAGACGTGGGAGGAGAGGGCGCCCGAGAGAAGAGGAAAGGACAGGGGCCCCCGTTCGCGGTCCCCACGGCTGAAGCAGGGCCCCGCACCTAATAGCCCCGTGTCGTTGCTCCGGAGGCTCCAAAGGGCTTTCACAGCCCGGCGGGCCACCCACTCGAAGGTGGAGTCCCCCAGCAGCCGGCTCAGGATCCCGAACTCCACCAGCAGGGAGCCGGCTCCGGCCGTGCAGGTCTCGTTGTTGCTGTCGGGAGGGACGCCCGTCTGCAGGTTCACCTGGGGACAGGGAGAGACAAGGATGCAGGCGCAACTCCAGGGACCGCAGGGCTCACAGGCAGGGTCACGGCTGCCGCAAGGCGCTAAGGGCCACGCCCATTGCAACCACTCAGCTCCCGCCTCCGCTCTACCTCCGCTCTACCTCCGGGAAGAGCAGAGCAGTTGAAAAGACACAAACAAGCCGACAAGGACACGGGTCCTTGGTTTGCTAGTAAGAGCAAGCCTCAGGGGAGTCGTCAGAGGGCTGCTCGCTAGTCCCCCTCTTTCCAGCAGGTTCTCTGCGTGGCCACAGCGCCGGGTCAGCCATGAGAGGCCAGGCCAGCGGGGACGATGTGCACATCCGTGGCAGCTGGGAGCTCACTCCTGCTCAGAGAGCATGAACCAGTCCCAGGCTGCAGCCAAGGGCACACGGCGACCCACAGCAGACCGTCCGCCACTGAGGCGCCGTGGCCCGGCCATTCTCCGCTGGTCACCCAAAAGGCTGGCCCAATCCCCAGAGGAGCCTGGGCACAGCAAGTGGGAAGCCACAGGAGGAAAGCTGTGTTTCCCACAGCAAGTGGGAAAACCACATTCCAGACCCTGCACTGAGCCCGGCAGCAACCTGGGCAGTTGGGCAGGCTGCACGGGGAAGGCCCAGGAGGACGAGCCTCACTGAGCTCCCCCAGCACCCATGGGAGGGTCTTGGGAGATGCACCCAAGGCGGAGATGAAGAGAGACCCCCAGACCATTCTGTAGCAGGGGCTTGACACCCCCCGCAAACTGGACAATACGGAGCACAGGAACACAACTCCTTCCTTAAGCAGAAGGATTATGTCTGGTGTGTCCCTGAATGCCTAGCACACAGTAGGTGCTCAGGAAATGCTAAAAGAATTGAAAAACATTTACATCACATTTAGGGCCAAATGCTCCCAGACACAGCATATCGGCCCCCCTGCTCCGCCCACATCAGTCAATCCGCAGAGATTTCCGTGCAGGAAGGCGGCGCAGCGGGGGCCATCTGCCTACCCGGGGGTAGGGGATCCCAGTCTTGGTGTTCTCAAAGGCTGGGAGCAGCCGCACCGCCAGGTCGTGGGCCATGTGCAGCAGTTCATTGTCATAGTCCTCGATCGTCATGTCACCGAAGGGCTGCTTGGAGTCCGTTATTATTCTGTGGGCAGAAAGGAGGCTCCCCAGGACCCTAGGGACAGGAGGAACAGAGAGACACAGAGGCGAGTCGGTCAGACGTGCACTCAGTCCGGGCCGGGAAGACACAGCAGCCGTGATTCTGTGGATTCTGGACGGACTGGCGCTGGGCCTTCTGACATTTTCTCCCACCCCAGCGACAATGGCCCACGTCTAGTCAACCACGTCACCGAGAGGGAGCAAGGGGTCGCGACCCCATGTGACGGGACAGCTGAGGTCTCTGACTTCAACCCCCTCACCCGAAGCGAGGGCTCAAATTGCTCCCAGAATAAATATTGCCTTTTAGTTCTAATGATTACTCTGGATTTCTCTCACTTGGGGAAAGAACTTAGCGTTATGAGAAAAAAACAGGGTATGGCAACAAGTAACAAAGAACTGTTCTCATTTTGGCTGCCAAGCAACTGACGGGGAAGAGGCCGGGTGAGGAAGAGGAGGAGGGGACCCACTCGGAGTAGGAGGCCACCAGCTTAGATCTGTCCCCAAAAGGCGGTGAGCTCACGTCCCCCCCAATCTGAACTGCATTGTGACATGCTCTCACAATTTTAATTTCAAATAAATGGTATCTTTGGAATATTACGCAGTCAGGTAATTTAAAAATTGAAATAGTCACAATATATCAAGCTAACGAGGCAAGGCACAAAACCGGGTCTGGAACACGTGCCCGACACATCGCAGAGAGACTCCCGCGGGGGAAGCACGCCCCCACGGCGCGCGTGGCCTCTGCAGGTGGCGGCAGAGGCAGGACCTTTCCTGGGACACAGGGGAGGAAGGAAATGAGACCAGACTTGCATTAAGGGGGCGCTTCCTGTCCAGTCCAAAAAGTAATTACTCTGAAATGTCAATGGTTGTGGGTTTGACTGATCCGAGAATGAAGACAGAAAGTGGCCAGGGCGCCCCATGGCCCTGCGGCCCCGATCTCCTGGCCGGGGGACCCTCACGGGCAGCCCTGGCCTTACGCACATACAGGGAGCCTCCGTCACCTCGGGGCTGTGTTACCTTATCGTGGCCTCAAAGACTTGGACGGTGGAATCTTTGTCAAATGAAACTGTGTTGATCACTAACTTGACTGCTTTCTGGAACTCGGATGAATTTCCCATTATCTTTAAAAAGAGGAACACAAACCATTACAACAGCCTGAGACGGAGTGGGAGCTGAAGGGCTGGCCACAGGGTCTGCGCCGTGTCGCCTGATGCCTGCGTGGGGCAGAAACGCCCAGGTAGCTCCCAGAAATACGCGAGGACACACGGTGAGCCGCTTCCTCCGACCGCGCAGCCACGTCTGCACATGCAAACGCTCGTAAGGTCACGGGCGCCCTTGCCTGCCCCCCCCCCCCCCCGTGCTCCCTCGCATGGGGTGTTAGAGGTCCTCGAACCCTGGCAATTGCAAAACACGAAGACACAAAGACACGACCTTCCCTCTGCTCCTCAGACACACCGACAGCCCGGGTGCTCGGCTCCCAGGAGACCCAAGCATCTGGAAAGCGGACCAGATGTCTGAGCTCCTTGAGAGCAGAAGTGCGCTCTCTCGGGGCGAAGTGTCAAACCAGTGGCGTGCGAAACAAACGCCAGGACAGTCGGCTCTGTCCTACGAATGTGCCCTAGAACTGAGATTCCCGTCTGGGGCGTGGACAGCACACGCACCAGGCGGCTCTCCTGTTCGAAATGCAAACCGGGCGCCGACACTTTTAGAGTGACCTGAACTGGAATGCTTTCATGCTGTTCAAAGCTTCGTGACGTCATGAGGAAGAGCACGTCGCTTCACTCAGACATATTTCTCCCAGGCCGCCTGAGTCCCTGGCATGACCTGGCCCGGGGTGTCCTCCCCCACTTTCACTTCCCTGTACTGCACAGAGCAGCACAGACATCTCTCTTCCACCCGGGAGCTCTTCCTTTTTAAACGATCATGTGATCGGGCTGCAGGCTGCTCCCCAGGCCAGGAGACCGCCATCCTAGAGGGGTCCCGCTCTGCTTCTGACACGCCGCCGTGCCTGACACGCCCGTCGGAGCCCGTCTGAAGTGTTACCGAAGAGAAGGAAAACCTCGACAGAAGTGGCCCCGAAGAAACAAGCCTGAGGTGCGAACACAGCAAAGTCTGGGCGTTGTGCAACGAAAACCAGAGAGGGCCGGTTCCCTTGCAGATGTGCATCAGCACCAGCATCTGCCCGCAGCTGCAGCTGCCAGCCTGGTCCCCGGTCCACTGGAAGGTGGAGGTGGAAGCTGCCGAGGCAGCTCAGAGCTGGCATTCACCACTGTCGTCTGGACAGACGGCAGGTCTGATACCCTCGCTCTGCTCCAAAGGGCAGGACGGGCAGGGGAGGGCAGTCCGTTTCCGCGCTGTGGAACTCCAGAGCCTCTAGAATGCTGGGGTGTGCGTGACTCCCCAGCAGTGGGACAGACATGCAAATATCGCAAGTTCCCTTGGGGCCAGAACTCTACTGTCAAGGAGGATGCCCTTGGGGTCTCTGTTGGGAAGTGCTGGGTTGGCAGAAATTCGTTCTTGGGACCCAGACTTGCAGTGAGGGACAGAGATAAGGTCCTGAACTTGATGAGCATGGCAGGGGCACAGAGACACACAGGGCAAGAGAGCCAGGTCCTCGCAGCTGTGTAGGAGTCTGGGGACTTTGTGACGCAACCCTTGTGGCTGAGTCAGCCTGTTACCTTCATCACGTCAGCTCTCACTGGGCTGAAGGTGCCGGCCTGGGCACGTTTGTGGTGGGTGATGGAGTCGGAGTGATAAATGCTGGAGGAGACACTGGGAAACCACAGTGCTTCGCTCCCCCAGCCCGGCAGGACCCCAGTCCGGATTCCCTGTGAGGCCGAGGGCCAAGTGGGATGTACAGGGCCTCGCAAGCTCCGTCCGAGTTCTGGTGCTTCTCCCACAGAGTGGAGTCTGATGCAAACCCCGCGGGCGTTGCGCAACTCTCACTGCTGACACTTGAACCTCTCGCGAGGAAAGTGAGAGACGGCGTAAGTCACTGAACGCAGGGCTGGGGCCCAGACGACAGCAGGAATTTTCTCACGCAAAGCCGGCTGGACAACAAGGGGAAAGGTCCTAGGGCCCAGTCCCCTGGGAGCTGCGCTCGCTCACGGGGTCAGGAGACCAAGCCCCCCTCCCACCCGGCCACCAGCACCTGCCACAGGGCAGGCTGCTTCCCACCAGCTCGGCAAGTCTGGTCGAAGGCCGTCCGCTCCCCAGAGCCCACAAGGGGCCAAGGCAGCAGCTGAGGCGGGGCCCAGCGGGCGGTGCCCACAGAGGCAGCAAGGAAAGGGGGTCCCCAGAGAGGCGCTGGTGCAGAGCCAGAGGGGGTCCCACATGCTCCAGGGCCCAGGGGAGGGACAATATGTCAGGGCACCCACTGACCCTGAGTGCTTGTCTGGTACTCCTGAAAGCTTTTTACTGCCGTCCAAGTTCACAGTCACTGTAAGCTTTAATCAAAATGCTCTCTGGGTTCTTTGAGGGAATAAAATAGTGGGAAACTGGGAGAAAAACTGGCTCCCCACATCAGCCCCCCAATGGGCTCTTCTCCATTTTTTTAGGGGGATCACATTCCCCTCATCTCTCCTCCGAGGCTGTTCTTGCCCCAGGAACTAAGGTCGATAAAAGACTCAAGTTTGAGAGCTAGGCGTACAGTCTGAGGGTCCGGGGTGCTGAAATTCCCATCCTTGGGGAAAATAGGATTACCAAACTCCAAAATATCTCAATTAATTTAAAAAAAAATGAGGCTGGATACTTACTGCGAGCGTATCCAACGCGTCCACCAGCGTCAGGGAGTAGTTCCCCAGGACATCGTTGATGTTCAGATTGGAACTGAAAAGAAAAAAAAGTAAACAAAGGTGCTTTATTTTAAAAGAGAAGAAAGACAGCAAAACCCTGCATCCATCCGAAACCACAACGGTTGGTAACTCTCGTTCCTTCAGGGCCTGAGGTTCAGGGTGAATGAGGGTGGCCTCCGTCCTGTTTTTATGGCACCAGCAGGCAGACTCGAGACACAGGACAGCAGAGGCGGGGAGACCCAGCTGGAAGTCCGCGGACGGGGACAAGTCACCTGCCGCCTCTGGGATGCACTTTTATCGCCCTGAGTGATCTATCTCTCTGTTCAGCTGCAGCCTGCTCTGGTTTGGGAACCACTAGGAATGCGGAACAGCGAGGGTTAAGGGCCCCGCCTGCAGATGCGGAAGTACCGCTCCGCTCCTCGGTCACTCCTCTCCGGCTGGGGGTGGGGTCAGTTAACGTCTTCCTCCCTAACACCTCGCCCAAAGTGGACTCTGAGATGGCTCTACCAGGAACGCGACAGGAGCTGCGCCTCTTCTCCTGCCCCTACCCACACTGACAGGGCTCCCTCTCGGAAGCCACCTTGAGACCCCGTGATGAGGGTGAGGGCCCCCCCCCCGGCACTCTGACGGGTCCCCCTAACACTGCCTGTGACGATGACGACAACTGATGCACTCGGAAGGGCAGGGAGGGAGAAGCAGCGAACGTCACCCGGCAGCCCGACAAGTTCTGGGGGTGGCATGGGGTTCGGGGGTCCCGCTGTCCCACCCCCGCAACCCAGAGCAGCCGCAGAAGCTCCGAAGATGAACGTAAGGGGAGAACTGCAATGGCTCCTTACAGCTGGAGTGGCAGAGCCCCAGTTCTGCCGCCACCGGCGTTTCGGTGTCTTCCATCACCCCCAGACCACTGTCTACTCCTTGGGACACTCTCATGGGTCCTTGTCCCACGTTCTTGGCCGGACCCATGGCCTGACAGGGAGCAGGTGGCAGCTCCGCGTGGCAGCACCTCACATCTTCTGGAGCCCCCTGGGCACTTTGTCTTACGGCTGTTTGCCGCTCGGTCTGGGACAGCGCCTGAACCGCAACGTACAGGCCCAGGTTTAAACAAGGAGCGGGAGTGCCGGGGGTGGTCTCCTCTCTCACACGCTGAAACACCACCCGGCCTGCGTCTTCTGTCTGTCCATGCTTTTTTTTAATTTAAGATTTTATTTATTTATTTCTAGAGAGAAAGGGGGAGGGAGGGAGGGAGAAAGAAGGTGAGAGAAACATTGATGTACAAGAGAAACATTGATTGGTTGCCTGTCACGCGCCTCCAGCTAGGGACCTGGCCTGCAACCCAGGCATGTGCCCTGACTGGGAATCGAACTGGCGACGTTTCAGTTCGCAGGCTGGTGCTCAATGCACTGAGCCACACCAGCCAAGGCTGTCCATTCTTTCTAAATAAATGCAGAGAACTGCAGAAGGCCCTCGAAAGATGAGAGCTGTGGGCTGGAGTAAGCACCGCAAGGGCGCTGCCCGCTGTAAGGCGTACAGGAACCGTGGAAAGTTGGAGAAGGTCAAAGCAGGGACAGCC
Organism: Micronycteris hirsuta; assembly: GCA_004026765.1. NCBI lineage: Eukaryota > Metazoa > Chordata > Mammalia > Chiroptera > Phyllostomidae > Micronycteris > Micronycteris hirsuta. The sequence goes on along the minus strand of PVJI01008249.1, from coordinate 58,059 downwards.
TCATCCGCAGTCCTGCCAGTTCCAGACTCTGCCGGGTGTCAACACTGAACTACACGGCTCTGCTGCTCAGAAACTAAGAGAGGCCCCCGACCACCCAGCCCGCGAAAGTGGCTCCCTCGCCAGTGAGCATCCCCGCTGGACGGAGACACCAGCAGAGCCGTGAGGGGGTCACGGAGCTGGGCCGCTGCGGCCTCCGCACGTGTCACTGTGCCTTTCCTTTCAGGCGGCAAGTAAAGTGGACTCAGTTTCCAAATCCCTTCTGATCCAACACCCAAGCAGTCGCCAGCAACAAGCAATTCCACGCGCTGCCACGGAGAACACGTACTCGCAGCGACAGGGGTCCCTTCTCTCCACTCAGGCAGACAAACCCACTCACGGAGCTAAGGCCCAGGGGGCAGACGCCAGGCCTGCGGCCGAACCCGGCCCTGCACCTGGTTTTATCTGCCAGGCACCTTGTTTCTACTGACGGCAGCGCCGAGCTCCTTGCCCCTAGTGAAGGAGCAGTGACATTTACACGGTCCTAAAGTTATATTCGGCCCTTTGAAGGGAACCTCGAGGCTGCTGTGCCCCCCGGTGACAATGAGTTTGACCCTCCTGATCAGGTGTTCATTAAAACACTTTTACCTCTTTTCTACCAAATAACTGCTCTCTCTGCGCTTTCGAAAAGTGCCACAGGGGAAAGAACAAGGGGGGGCGGGCGAGTGAACAAACAAGCAGGCTCCTGAAGCCCTCGTGGCCTAAACCCCCAATCCTCGAGTCCCTCCGCGCCAAACGACAGTCGGTGAGACGTGGCTTTGTTCTCTTGGAGGCTCCTGACCGGCAGCTGGCTGACTCGACCCCATCTACGGGACTCAAGTCAAGAGCCTGCCCCCCCCCCCCGCGCGCAAGGCTGGGCTCTGAACTTTCTGTCTTTCTGTCACCCCGGCGGGCCGCACCGTGGTGACACAGAATTCAACCCCCCACTTCATGACCTTCTCCCCACTCTGAATTGTTAAGGTTCTTCTCACCCCAAAACAGAGAGGATGCAGAAGACTATGGCCTTCGATAGAAAATTTTGATTGCACAGTTGACCAAATCAAACGTGTAAGAAAATCTTCCATGCGTACGTAACCTGTGTGGGCTGCTCAGGAACCTGCCTGCAGCTGGGTGGGCACAGAGGGGGCCTCAGGAGCAGCCTGTGCTCAAGGCCCGGGGGCCTGGGGAGATGGGGGGGACAGGGCTCAGGTCTCAAACGATGTCAGAAGCTGGGCAGCAGTTCAAAAGGAAAGGGGCCCAAGGAGAATGGAGTCGATCCAGGAAAATCATCTTCTAACAGGTCAGCGGGGTCACAGAGGAGGACTTGGGCCTGACCTTGAGGGAGGATGGGATCTACGAACGAGCGAGGGATGCAGATGGGACCCTCTTAAGCCAGGGGTGCCTAGGAAGGAGTCGGCTTGGGGGCTGGAGATTTGTATTTTTGTTCGAATAGCAATATGGTTGGGAGAAAGCAAAGAAGGGTCAAGTGCCCAAGACCTGAACTATCACTGTTCACGGGATTGCAAAAGTGTATTCAAATTACTTGAAGGAGATTTTTTTTCTTTAGATTTTATTTATTTATTTTCAGAGAGAGGGGGAGGGAGGGAGAAAGACAGAGAGAGAAACAGCAGTGTTGGTTGTCTCTCATGCACCCCCACCCAGGGATTGGGCCTGAAAGCCAGGCATGTGTCCTGACTGGGAATCAAACTGGCGACTTTTTGGTTCGCAGGCCAGAGCTCAATCCACTGAGCCACACCAGCAGGACTTGAAGAAGCTCTGAATTTAGACCTTCCACCCCAGATTGGGGATGTGAGAGGAAATGACTTTGCACAGTAATCTGTAGCTGGGTGGAAAGTACTTGCTATTCTTAAAGGGTTCAGGTTTTCTAACTTCATGTTAACTACTCCCCTATCACTAGAAACAAGACGGTGAGATAAGCCTCGAGAAAATGTGACAAAAAAAAAAAAGATACATATGTTTAGTGTCCGTATTTTGTTTCTGGACCTTTTACACAACATTCAATTAGCCATGCCACTCTGTATTTTAAAAAGGAATCCTAAGAATACATTTGACAGCAATCACTGGAATACATTTGATTTTTTAAAATATCGGGCCCTGGCTGGTGTGGCTCAGTGGGTTGAGTGCTGGCCTGTGAACCAAAGGGTTGCTGGTTCGAGTCCCAGTCAGGGCACATGCCTGGGTTGCTGGCTGGGACCCCAGTAGGGGGCACAAGAGAGGCAACCACACATTGATGTTTCTCACCCTCTCTTTCTCCCTCCCCTCCTCTTTTTCTAAAAATAGATAAATAAATCTTTAAAAAGAGAAAACATTGGAAAGATTTTTGTTACAGGCTATTTGTTTTGCGGATGAGAACGTGCCCTGTTGTTTCAGAGCAGAATGACAAGGTGCAGGGTCTGAGCTTGAAAACACTACAGTCTGGGCGGAGTTCCGGGGAAGGAGGGGACCGAGAAAACTTAACCGTGCCGCTCTTCAGATGGGCCCAGTGGGAGGGAGGATCTACTCAAGGCCCCCAAACCCGGGCTCCCTCGGCTCCTCAAAGACTCCAACCCCAACCCCACCCCAAACAGCACCCTTCACACGCCATCTTTCCAACAGCCTACGTGTCTCAAGCAGCCTGACCTCAGCCTCCCCAGAACGGCACGGCACAGTGAAACTGAAACACGCAACAGCAGGCTTCCCCCTGAACCTGTGCCACCCCGGACGACCGTGGGGACCAGCAAGCCTACCAGCTGCCAGCTTCCCCCTGGTGAGGGGCTCCAGGTCTCCAGAGGGCTCTCAGGTTCATTAGGAAATGCACAGAATTGTCACCGACTCTCTCTCCAGACCACCGGAGTCCCAACTGCAAGTGTTAGTTATCTCTCATGAGCCCTCATTAAACTGTTTCCCTCAGGTCCACCTCAAAAAAGGAAATCAGAGAAAAAGTCTGCTAGAGGCAAGAGGGTACTTTTGAACGTGTTCTGTCCCTTCTCGTAAACCCACGAGCAGGAAGGAGAAAATACTAAGATCCAAAATATGCACACACGCTGTGCTTTCAACTCTGTGAAGTGCGTGGGTGCAGGGGCAGGAGCTGGCAGGAAAGGTCGCTCAGAAATAACTGTCTGGTGGTATTTTAGGCTTTCTTTTTTCAAATTTTAATTTTTCTCAAAAAATTAAGATCAAAAGAAAAATATGTAGGTATAAAGTCCAGTATAGTTAATCAAACCACATAACTCATTAATTCCCACAATCTGGAAAGGCCCAGTAACTTTTTTCAAAATTTAATAAAACTTTTTCTTAAAAAAAAAAAAAAAAAGGAGACAGAAAAATACATTTAAGTGTGTAAAGACTGACATAGAAAAGTGAGAAAAAGATCAGTTTCCTCCAATTTTAGAAAGGCCCAGCCCTTCCTTGGAAGACAACCTGGGACTGATCCCGAATCCCTGAAAATCACGCACTCAAGCTGCAGTATAAGACACCCACCAGCAGAGAAACAAACCACTTTAGAAACTCTCCAAGTCCCTTCAGGTTCCTTTCCAGAACCTAAGGATGGGGGTCGCCTGCTTCTCACCAGGGGAGGAAAAACCTGGGTGGGAAATGTCCAAAGGCACCCACAGGGCATGGTCCCCAAGGGCTGAGCAACCCGTCTCCTCTGCTCCCACCTGCGGGGGGTGGGGGGCCCAGAGGGAGGCAGTCACCTCTGTGGCCTGACAGTCAGTGACAAGGTACACCCGCCCTCCCGGGAGGAGGTCCTTAGCTGGGTGTGTTGTCCTCTTGCACTCTGAGGTCAACAGCAGTGGCCCCTGAAGCTAGGCCTTCACAAACAAGGGGCACAGGTGACCTTCCCCCAGGACCCTGCCACCAGAGTGGGGTTATTTATGGGACAGACATACAGGGCAACATGTTGACAGTCAACTCAGGGCCAAGGAATCGAACCCTGAGTATCAGGATCCCAGATCTGGGCCAGATGGGCCTCACCCTTCACCTGAGTATCCGCAGCCTAAGGAGCAGCCTCATGGTGAAGGAGAAAGGGTGTCACCCTGTTCTGCCTCAAACTTGCTGCGGGGCTTTACAGCAGTCCTTTCCAGGGGTCAACTCCTGAATTTTTATATTTTTAGATAGAAAAGCTAGGGGTAGGGAGGGAGAGATAAGGGCTTACTTCGAAGCTGCGTTTACAAGGGATTTCATTTTACTATACGTTCATCTGAAGAAGGCTGGAGATGGGAGTCTAAAGCCCCTCAAGTCACTGCTTGGCATTGCCCCTGTCCCTTCCGGGCCCTGGGCCTCCGTTTCCCCATCTGTAAAAGAGGCTGCGCTGGGCAGCTGTCCCGTAGTTCCCGATTCCGGGATAATCAAGAAAGAAGGCAGCCCCCGGCCCTCCCAGGCACGGCAAGACCAGGGGACGCCTCACCGGAACCGGCCAAAGCGGCGGGGGCGCTGGCCCAGGACCCCTAAGCGCCTGGCTTCCCTGGAGCACCGGCGGCAGAGGGCAGAGGACAGTCGGGCGCGGAAGGCTACTTACGGGTCCCCGCGGTCAGGCCCGCGGCCGCGGCAGTCTATGGGATTGAGCTCGTCCTGCGGAAAGGCGTGCGCCATGTAGTTGTCATAGCCGAAGACGAACATGCCCCGCGCCAGGTCGCGCATCTGGGCGCGCAGCTGCGGCGGGAAGGCGCCGCTGTAGCGCCGCTCGTACTCGTCTGGGCCACGGCCACGGCCGCCCAGCACGTCGCCCCAGTGCGCTGGGCCGCACACGCCGGGCCGTGGCCGCCGCGGGGCCCGCTGCCGCCCCGCCGGCGCCCCGGGCCCCGGCGACTGCAGCCACGACGGCCCCGTCGGCCCCCCGGGCGTCCCGGGCCGGTCCGCGGGCACCCGGGCGGGAGACGTGGGGCCGTCGGGGCCTGTCAGGCGTTGGAAACCGAAGCTGAGCGGGAAGCGCTGGTAGAAGCCCATGCTGGGCCCCAGGCCGAAGACGAGCCACAGCGCTCCGTGGAGGCCAAGCCGCAGGAGCAGCAGCCCCAGGACGAGCGCTCGCCATTGCATGGTCTCGCGGCCGCCGCGGGCATCCTCCTAGCGCGCGGGGCCTTCCGCCACCGCACCCGCGCCGCCCGCCGCCTTGCTCGCTTCCCCTTTAAGGAACTCCGGGGTGACGCACTAGGAACCGGCCCATTGTCTTCCTCCCCCAGCCCCTCAGGCCTGGCCCGCCAGGCCTCGCGTTCGCCCGCCCGGTTGCCCGGGATTGGCCCGGCGCAGCCCGGCCTCGAGGGGTGCGGCGCACTGCCTCCTGCGCCATAGGTCGCCCTGACGTCCGCGAGCCCCGCCCACTCCGCCCGAGGCCACGCCCCCACACTTGGCCCCACCCCAAGGCGGTCCAGAGTCTCGACCGGCTGGCGTGGCGAGTACAGGCCACTCGGACTTGGGGCGACGGAACTTCCAGCCAATGGGAGCGCGGCACGGGTGCGCTCTCCGGGCGCAGGACAGAGACGTGTTCGGGTCCCGCCGGGCGGAGCTAGGACCGGACAGAGCCACTCCAGCTGTAGGTCAGGGATGGTGACAGTTAAAATATGTAAGGAAAGAGGAGGGACGGCCATTTCTGTGTAGAAGAAGCTACTTTGCATAGCAAGGGCAGAGTTAATTTTTTTTTCAATTACAGTTGACTTTCAATATTATTTTATGTTACTTCCAGGTGTACAACACCAGAAGGGTGTGGTTAGACGGTCGTATACTTTACAAACTGTCCCCCCCCGATATTTTCAGTGCCCACCTGACACCATACAAAGTTATTACATTGACCATATTCCCTATGCTGTATTTTACATCCCCGTATCTTGTAACTACCGGTTTGTACTTCTTAATCCCTTCACCTTTCCCCGCAGAAGGGCAGGGCTTTTAACTTGCCTGTGCATAGCGGGGGGGAGGGGGGGGTTGTAGGGCACTACTTTTTAGCTCCAGATTGCATACAGCACTATCCTGAATTCTGCTCTTTTTATTAGAACACTCTAATTCGTAAGAACCGCTCATATCGTGTAGAACACATGTTCCCAGATCCGGTCCCAGACCCATCGAACGCCAACGGAGGCTCCCGGGAATGTGTGTGAACAAGCGCCCTTGGGAGATTCTTAGGATCTGGCAATTTCAGGAAATACTGAGTTAGGTTTTGTTGCCTTGGTCTCAAAACAAGATCTTTACAAAGGAGCGGGGGCGGTGCGGGAGGGGTCAAGACTGCTGCCACCGCCCAATGATTTTTACCAGATCTGTTGGAGCAGGTCCCCTCCTGCCCCTCCCACTCCCCCGCGTGTCTCCCGTGCGCCGCAGCCGTACCCTCACCTTTGAGGTGAGGGCTAGACTCCGGATGGGATCGCTTTATCCCTCACATGTTGGTTCTGAAGGGCTGTGGCTTTCGTGCAATGGATTCAATGGGGGTGGGAGGAGGTGGTTGTTTCCTTTTGTTGGCTGCATTTGGTGCTGCCTGCTGAGGTTCGCTCCTTAAGTTCAGACTGTGTGCCTGTTAGGCCAGGTTCCTGAGAAGCTTGGGAAGCAAGGCCTGATGGGAGGCCCAAATCACAGACTGGCTGAGGGACCAAGGGAGTGATTAAGAGGATGACAAAGTTGTCATGTGGCACGCTCACCACATTCTCAGGATCACGGGACTTTTTGCAACACAGAGGAGGTGTAAGGGAGACTGGAAAGGAGCCCCAAGAAACATTTAATTACAACACAAGGTCTCATGAAAACAAATCTCTTCTCATAATGGAAGAAAATCACCCCAATTACGAAAGAAGCTTTTTATGGTAAAACTGACAACAGCTGCTAGCTGTATATACATCTTGTGGTTTTCAAAATATTTCATGTGTGTTTTCATTTACTCTTCACAGAAAACCTTGTAAGGTCTATTCTACATGCCAAAAGGGAAGAATTGGGTTGGGAGCTCAAGCTCTCTGAGTTAATTGGCTCTCTGCAGAAAAAAAGCTACTGCCCAGGTCTCCCACATGCGTCCAGGGGAAAGGGACTCCCACTAGCTGGCCCTCCAAGCAGACAGCCTGGTCGGCTGCTCTTCCCAACCACACCCCAGGAACGCCTTTGACAGCAGAGCCCTGCCCCGTGCAGCCTGACCCAGGGGCCAGGGTCAGAGCAGCGTTTCCTGCTCCAATTACACCGACCCGAATGAAAATGGAGCGTCTAGTGCCAGCCCTTTAGGCGAGACTAGAACTCTCTCCCACGTGTCTGGTAAGACTGGAACAACACCTGTATCTAATCAGACAACCAGGCCCGAAAAACCAATTCTTTTAAGAAACTCAGTTTGTTTTGTGATAGGTTTTTCTGCACATAATCTCCCAAGAGCATCGAAGGACAGATACAAAGATCAAAAACAGCTCTGGCTGGTGTGGCTCAGTGGATTGAGTGCTGGCCTGCAAACCAAAGGGTTGCCAGTTGGATTCCCAATCACAGGGCACATGCCTGGGTTGCAGGCCAGGTCCCCGGTGGGGGCACATGGGAGGCAACCACACGTTGATGTTTCTCTCCCTCTCTTTCTCCCTCCCTCCCCCTCTGTCTAGGAATAAATAAATAAAATCTAAAAAAAACCAAAAAACAAAAAACAAAGTACATCTAACTGAAACACCCTATGGGAAAATGGATTTACTCTGGGGGCTGCCAAAAAGACGACAGCCAAGAACCCAGACTCAGAAGTGTGATCGCCAGGGTTGCTCAAACCATAGCATAGCTCTGCCTGCCGAGTGACCTCCAGAAGTTACTTCTCTGGACCTGTTTGCTCACGTGTGAGACAAGGGCGCTAAGACCAGCACTCACCGGCGTCTGCGGTTGCAAGGCCGAGATTATTTAGAGCAAAGAACGCACCGACAACGGGGCTACACACCCGGGCAGCCCGATTTTGGCCACCCTTCAGCTCTGTGACTCAAGAGCAGAGTCTCTTCAGAGCACCCAGTGCAGATCCACCTGAGGTCTGTCGGATGAATTAAACTAAGCCCCTCCTATTTTCAAAGCACTATTTTAGGAGGGGAAAATGGGTCTAAGGAAACAGTATAAAATAGGACAAGGGCTGAAACTCCACGGTCCAAGAACAGCTGAAACAGCTCTGCGTCTTGTAGTCTAATTCCAGTTCCATTCCACTCCACCTGTGCGGGCTCCTACACATCACTGTCCTAAATCTCTGCGGGGTGGGGTCACATCCCGCAAGGGGATCCACGTTCAGTCTCCCTCTTTGTTGAAGGAGGCGAACAGGCTGGCATGGGTTTCAGTGCCTTTAAAAACACCCTCCTTTGTGCGGAAATGGGGACACTCCCGTTCTCGGAGCCAGTCGCGTGACTCCGAGGGCAGGAATCAGTGCACCAGGTTCCTAAAGCACAGCCAGAGAAGGCTCCGCCCTGCCGTGGGTCCCCGAGCTTGAATCAAATATCGGGGTTCACACAGCCTATCAAAGGGAGGGATTTTCCTACCCTCAGAAGTTAGAAATACTTTGTCATCCAAAGCAATCACATAAGAAACTCAAGTAACGTGATGATGGCTTTTAAAACTAATTTTTGTGTCTTTCTGAAGCAATATATATATACTTCATAAAGAGACGATAAACTTAAGCAAAAAATAAGTAAAAGAAAGGGGATTACCTATAACCCCACTATTAATTTGGTGAAGAGCCAACTCTAGAAATGAGGTAGTATTTCCCCACAGCTCGGTAAGAGCTAAATCGCACATTTGGTTTAAAAATGTGCCCACTTTGCTCAGTAGCTGAATTTTACAGACATGTGGAGGGTGTCTACGTGTCAACAGGAAACACCTGCAGCAGCCACCGCACGCGCGTTTTGGGGGCTGCTTGTGGAAGGGAAGTTGATGAGGCAGGTGTTTGCTTCACTGTCCTCCTCCTCATTATCCTCGCTGATGACACACGTCACGGAGGGCACCGCCTCTGAAGTTTGTAACACAACAAAAACGTTTCAAATTCTCAACACGGTGGTGTCCCCGCAATAGCTGACTTCAAGGAAGTCATGTGGCCAATCGGACGTGACAGTTACAGCGCTGGCTACAGCGAACTGAAACTTCCACGCCAGCCGCCGTTGGCCAGGCCCAGAGGAATCCCGTGGAATCGCCAACTCCACGGGATGGCGGCGTGACCAAACCCTCTGCGGTGGGATGGCCATGCAGGCAATGAGTCCCTCAGTCAGAACAGTGAGCGCCAACTGCAGCCGCCCCAGTCTGATGCCAGCAGTTTACCTGACAGAGTCACAGGTACCAATTTTAGAAGTCTCGATTTCCGGAAGCAGATATAAACTTAGAATCGAGGGTAAAGTAAGCTAATTTTATATCCTCCCCCACCCCACACTCACCCTCGCTCTCCTTCACAAATCGCTTGATCGGAGGGCGGTGGGAAGGGGGCCAACCTGACTGCTTGACTGAATGGCTCCACCAGGCCAACGGGAGAGTTTTACCCTCGAAGCCTGGGGACCGTGCCCCCCGGGCTGCGCAGTCCCTTGTCTGACTGGCCGGCAGGCCTGGCTGTGCAGACCGGCAGCGCAGACACGCGGAGAGTGCCAGCCTGAACTCAGCTCTGTGTAAAAGCGGATCCCGCTGCTTCTCAAACAGCTCCGGTGAGATAAAGGTGCACCTGCGTGGTGCAACAGAGAGCGCACGCGCGGAGCCCGCCGCACGCTTTACCTAGGAAACCCACCCCACTCAACGTTTAGGTATTTTCTTTCTGGAGCTGAAGTAGGCATGTCTTGCAATTTGTTTACTAGTAGAGTTTTGGTATGATCTTTAAAACAACTGGACTATAAAATGAACCAGCTCTTGCCACTGTAAAAGCCCTAAACTTGGTGTCATGACGGTTTACAAACGCTAGCACCCGAAAAAAAGTACCAATCATATGGATATTTTAAAAGTTTATTTCTTCTTGAACTAGCCCACAGACCGTGTCCCTTCGAGCTGAGCCGGCCTCTCCCTGCCCACGGCCCCTCTTCTCCGCCTCTGCCCGGTGGTGCGCACCCTCCACACGACACACACGCTTCAGGTTAAAACTGTCCACACAACCCTCAAAATGCAAGTTTATTGAATAAAGCTGAGAAGAGCAGTAAACAGACGAAAAATGCATCCACCTAAATAAAAAATCCACGTATTTACAGAGTTCAGTAACTGAAGTTTTCACATGCAGAGGTTAACGCACAGGAAAATGGCGGTAGCAGTGTCTGGATGTCCTGAAATGCGGAAAGCAATGGACAGACACACAGATACGTTAAGATTGAGCTACAGGTCAAGTCATGGACCGCCGTGGTCCCTACAGTCACACAGTCCAGTTCCGATTCCTCCTGGCAGGCACAAGCACAGCGCCACACTCTCTGTACTGGTTCGCAGCGGCCGTTCCTGGGGCTGAACCGCAGCGGCAAGTTCAGCTGTCCCTTGACTTACAGAGCCATCTGCCCCGTCAGGGAGCACGTAACACGCTTCAAAGAGTAAGAACATAACTTTAAGAGCCGCGACTCTACTTATAAAAAGGTGGCTGGAGAAAAACAAGTAGTGTCTGTGCAACACAGCGCAGTCGCGTGTGCGCACTAGTGTTAAGGCCATGGCAGACTGCAAACGAAAGCGGGTGTTCGTGGGAGGACTCACCGCTGACCGCACTCCCGAGTGCTCAACGCATGCGCACAGCACGGTCCGCACGGGCGCTGCGGAACCAAAGGGGCGAGGCCCCGGGAGCGCAAGGCCACCCGAGGCGGGCGCACCCGTCTCGCCCACTGCTGCGGTCTGCGTGAGCCCGTCTGCGCATGCGCCAGCAGGAACACGTCCCTCCAGGGACATGGAGACCACTCAACTCCGGAGCGGGTTCAGTGATGTGTCCATGTCCCCGTCTCACAGAGGTCGCAGCGACTGGCCGCAGGCCCTCGGTTCTGCATGTGACCGATCACTCGACAACCTGCAGACACTCCGCACGATGATGCTGGACAGAGCCGGCAGGTCTAGAGCCGTCACAACCATCACGGTGTCTGATGGCACCAGGCAAAAGAGCGCCAGACTTTCCATCAGTAACAGAAAAATAAGGGCTTTTTGTTTGTAAGTATCTGTTGTGCTGAAAGTCAATTCTGTGACCGATATGAGAGGCCGGGCGTTCGGAGGCCGGGCCGCTGCTCGGACGGAAATGACGGGAGATGGAAGAGCCAAGTCTGACGTTCTGAACACTTTATTGTATCGGCCGGAACGCTCTAAACTCATGGAAGCTTCTGAGGGACTCTTCAGTTCCCAAACCCTTAAAAAGTGTGTTGAACCAGCAAAAAAAAAAGAAGGAAAAATAGAGAAGTAATGATCTGGACAGATATAAAACAGCATGCCTTACTCAGTCCCCCTCATGCCCCCAGTGGCTCTCCGGTGGTGAAGAAGTCTCAGAAAGCAGAGAGTTTTCAAACCTCATCACGTAAGACCGCACCCGTGTGAAGACCCAGCGACCCTGACCTGGTGCCCCTGCCCGCGCCACAGGCCGTTTCTAAAGCTCCTACGGTGCAGTTAGACATCTCGCATGCATGGGGGTGATGGAAACGCTACGCTCGTGCCCCACACGACTCGGCTACAGGTTTTCTAAATACGGTGTGTGGCACCAGAAACTTCATGCTGCATCAGGTCAGTACCAGTGGTAAGCTGCTAGGCTCTATAATGAAATATTGTAGATAGACGTTTACCAAAAACCAATATAAAAATCTGGCCCAGAAAGACCAGAACAGAAATATGCAATTTTCTTGATTTAAGATGGTCAAAAGTATGTTTTTTTTTTAAAAAGCTCTACACACTGTGTCAGACGAGCGTGTGAGCAGCTCCGTGTGCTGACTTTACCGTGACGAACTCAGGCTGATTCTGGATGAGGGTTAGACACACACGTCTTCAGCAGTGCACATGAGAAATAAACTCGGAAAAAGGCAATTTCTTGGGTTTAGGAAGGACCGTATTCTGGGAAGTACTTCAGAGGAACGGACAATAATTCTAGGATTAGAGCCAGGAAGGGCTGGAAGACTTCAGGAGACGCTTTTCAGCTTCTTCTAGATTTTGAATGTTGAATAAGCCACTGAAGTGTGATATCTAAAGACGGAGGAAAAAAAGGCATTAAGACAGCAAAGAAACTAAACATCAGAGGGAATTCGAAACGCAGCTAACTCCAAGCACACGCAGGCCGCTGTCCTGCCTTTCCGCGCCTGCTCTGCTGCTCCTGTTACCTGGGTCTTAAGAGGACCACCTGAGGAATGACGACCAGAGAGTATGGTTTAGAAGTGATGTTGTGTGGTGAACGCCTGTGCCGCCTTCAGTTCACTCAGAATTCAGACTGCCTGAGAGGTCGGGCACCGCACGTGAAGTCCAGGATCGCAGACGCGGGAGACGCCCTCGAGGAGCGTCCAGCACTGTGGTCGGGAAGCACGCAAGTATCCGCCTGGGGTTGGGGCCGCCCCACAGAACGCCAGGCAGAAGAAACCGTGTGGAGCTCTGGGTGGACTGTAAGTGGTCTGAAGCCGAGGGGCGGGGCGTGGTGCCACTCACTGCTAAGGCGAGAGCAGGGGTCCCCACTGCCCCTTTGGCCATCGGGGCTGGTGGACTCTTTGCTGGAGCACAGCGGGGTGTTCCGTACCCCCACGGCCTTCCCCACCACGTGCCACCATCACCGTCCTCCCTCGGGTGTCGCACCGTCGCGTCTCCAGGCTGCCAAGGGTCCCCAGGTGAGGACGCAGGGCTGAAGGGAGCCCGGTGACCCCTGTGCCACTGTAGAACGCTAAGAAATCTGGGTTTTTTCCTCAAGCCAACAAAAAGTGACTGGAGAGTTTCAAGCAGGGAAAGGGCATCAGTTTGCTCAGTAAGATCAACAGTGGCAACAGGAGACACTTGGGGGGCTGCCGGTCTAGAGACCATCGATGGGAATGGGCGGTGACCAAGGCCCGAAGCAAGCTTAGTGCCGTGGGCGTGGGGAGGGGCCAACGGTTAAGATGCAGGATGACAGGCGTGGTGGCCAAGTACATGCAGTGGGTGGCAAAGGACCCTCTGGTCTGAACAAGTGTGTGTCACGGAGCTGCTGAGTGACTTGGTGACGAAGGAAGAAGAGCCTTCAAAAAAGATTAAGAGTTCAGTCGTAGGCACATGGAGTCTGAGGTGCTCGCAGAAGTAATAGTAACGAAGGCACCCGATAGGCGGGTTAGCCACACGGGTCTGCGGAAGAGACAGAGGCCTGCAGGACACTGCCACGCAGGTGGCCCGACACCTCGGCCGCCGAGGTTGGCCAGGAAAAGCACTTAGAAAGAGATGCCAGCTGAGTCCGAACACAGAATCCCCGCCCTCGAGCTCTTTCAAGCGTATGAGCTGTGCGGCCTGCGTGTGGGCATCTGGCATTAGCAGCGCCGCTTTCCAAGCCTGAAGGTGAGTGAGGGCAAACCGCCCCCCCCCAGTTTCCCTGCTCACACGCCACACTACACGACACAGCCGGGAGGTGAGAGAGGAACCCACACGACTGCCCACAGGCGCGGGGACAGCGAGCTAGCCCGGCTGCTGGACAGGTCGTTTGCACTTCGGGAGGGGACAGCCTGCAGTGAGAGCAAAGCCACACTCATTTGAACTGAGTGGGGAGAAGGTGAGTCTGAAAGTGAACTGACCAGGTTTAAGTGTTTCTGAAATTCACTGAAAACAAACAAACAGACAGACAGGTGGACACTGGACAGGGATCCCTCAGACTAGATAAACGGCAGACGGGAAACAAGACCGTCACCCTGCAGGACAGAAAGGGCCTCAGCTGCGAGCCATCTTCGCAGAGGTCAGCCTCGCAGCAGTGACCTGCTGTGTGTGGCCTGGGGACACACCACCGCCGACAGCACTCCCTGCGCCACACTCGGGGGCGGAGAGTGTAACGGACGGGCACGTACACTTTTTGGAGCAATTTAGTGAACTGATAAATGTGATACAAAAAAGATGCAAAAAAGCTAAAATTAAGAACAATGTTCTGACTTGAATACCCAAGAAACCTAATCTACTTGGCTGTTAGTTGTAGTTTTGCTGCAAATAAGCAGGCATTCTGATCTGCAAAGTCCTCGTCTGAATCTAGGGAACAGCAGCTCGCTCTCCCCGGGCGCCTGCTCCTCCGTGAGCTGTGACGTCCTGCTGGCTGCGGGGCTGCATGGCCCACACGGAGTGGGGCGTGGGGGCGGTTCTCGCCAGCTCCCCGCCTGTGCTGCACACACGAGCCCCAGAGACTCTCTTCAGGGAAGTCCCTGGCTAGTTTATCATGGTTGGTAAAGCAGAGGCTTTTTTCCCTCATTTCAAAAACGTCCCCCCTATTCTAGGAGGGGACACTAGGCTTACAGAAGGGCGCAGTGTGCTGACAGTGAGGGCTGGGACAGAACGGGGCTCCTCAGCCTCGTCACGGACACCTCAGGCCAGACAGGTGTCTGCTGCGGGGTCTGCAGGGTGCCCACAGCACCGTGCCTGGTCTCCGCCCCCAGACGGTGGCCCCGCCCTCCACGTCAGGACAACCCCACGTTGGCTCTCTCCTGGGGGGCCTCACTGGGAACTCACTGCTCATGTGTGAGTCTGCGCTCACTTGGAGGTGCAACTTAAAGTTGAGCAAGGGTTTCCCCCAGTGTAGGAAAAGAGAATGAAAGGTAAACTAAGTCACTTTAAATGCTCGCACAGTCTGCTCTCGAGCTGACGGGTGCTCCAGTGTAACGCGTCCCTACTCTACTCACCGGACAGAGGAGGATTCGTGCCCCCCAGCACAGCACTGGGCTCAGGCAACCCTGGGAGCTCTTTCAAGGAGGCCCCGACTGGCCAGAAAAACTACCGACACCGCGAGCTCACTTCTGGGGGACTGAGGAGGGAGTGGGGGTACAGACTGGAACTGACTCGGGGAAGAAAGGTAAGCAGGACGAGAACCAACACTGATGGGGGCTAAAGGCAAAAGACCAGAGGATCTTCAAAGCACACCGCTGTGCCGCTCTTCATTGCACTTTATTCAGTACACTTTTGCTTACTAACTAATCCCTTACCTACTCTTAGCTAAGAGGTGAAAGCAGAGCCATACATACTTATTCTTCAAGGACTCTGGACTGAACAGTGTCCCCTAAAACGTCACAGCCGCCCAGAACCTCGGAGTTTCCTGGGACACGGTCTTTGCAGAGGTGCTCAGTCGCGACCGAGGTGGTGCTGACTATGCGGGCCCTACTGCAGTGATGCGTCCTTGTGAGAAGAGAAAACGGGCGCACAGAGGCACGCACGGCGGAGGGGGCCAGGTGAGGCCGCGGGCAGAAACCCGCGGTGCGTCCAGGAGCCCGGCCGGGCAAGCCCAGGATGGCCAGCAGCTGCCGCGGCCAGAGAAGGGGAGGCCCCTCCCTGGGCCGTCGGAGAGCACGCCCGGCCCACACCTTCGTGTCGGGCACCTGGCCTCCTGAACTTGAAAGAACAGAGTTTTATGTCACCCAGTTTGTGGTGCTTTGCTACGGCAGTCCTAGGAAATCGGCACAGACATTTAGCAGATAAGGGACGTTTTGGGCTTTCTATCTGCAATAGAGAGGCAGCATGTTTTAGTAAAAGACTGGTTCCATAACTTCAAGGTTGTCACAGTGCCTGTGGGCCAATCTTTGGGAGGGCTTGTCTCGAGAACGTCGTTCCGTTACAAAGCACAGCCGGACACTAGCTCTGCGACAACCAACACGATGGATGGATGCCCATGTGCATAACTTCATGTCTCTACTGCACTGGCCCCTTTAAACAGCGCAGGCCAGACCCGGGAGGCGTCCCGGCGGTCGGAGGGTGTAACCCCTACTCTTTTCCTCCAGCAAAAGCAACCGTGCTCCATAAAGGAAGTCACTGAAACAGAAACTCCTTTAGACACTCCTTCCAGTGGCGACCCTTTCTCCCGACAAAAACACCTGGCATTTCTTACCTATATTATCCTTTTCTTTGCAAGAAATTGAATAGCAGCAGATTTCTCTATCCTGAATAGCAGACAGGTTCCTGCAAGGAGGAGAGTGGAGAGGTGAGTCCGTGCTGGGGACAGCTGTCTTCCCTGTCCCTCCTCGCCCGATTCGACTTGCACTTTCATTCCTAAGCTGCAGAAGCTGCTTTACTACCACAAAAGCGGCAGGGTTCCTTCTCTCAGGGCCAAGTTTCGCTCCCTAAAAGCAGGGCCAGATTGTCCCTGTGACGTGTCACATTACAATGCTAAGCCAAGTGGGGGCCAAACAGTACAATTCAGAACCAGTTTCTAAATCAAACGCCATCACCCATCCCAGACGCACATTTTTTCAATGAGCTGTTTCTCATCCAAGGCGTTCGGAAGGTCTCTCTTGTTTCCTAGGACCAGCACCTGTAAGAAAAGACGTTCAGAGTAAACGTAACATCAGAACACACCGCAGAAGCACACTGTGCTCATCTGCGCAGACGTTAAATGAGAATGTTGCCCTGGCTGGTGCGGCTCAGCGGGGCGGGCGTCGTCCCGCAAACCGGAAGGTCACAGGTTCGATTCCCCATCAGGGCACAGGCCTGGGCTTCGGGCCAGGTCTCCAGTTGAGGAGTGTTTCAGAGGCAACCGATGGATGTTTCTTTCCCTTTCTCCCTCCCTTCCCCTCTCTACAAATACATAAAACCTTTAAAAACAGTGAGAACGCTGCCACACGCCGCAACACTGCAGCATTTTTGGGCAACGGCAGCGCACCTCATTCAGTCGCTCGGCTGGCCCTCACTGTGACTCCTGCCCCGCGACGCCCATCAGTCAGCGCGTGGTGCCGACCTCCGCTGAAACGACTCTGAGCCTAGGGTGTGCATCCTGCTGTTCTTTTTTCTTTTCCAATTGACTGATTTGAGAGAGGGAGGGAGAGGGAGGGAAACACCGACGAGAGACAGCGATCGGCTGCCTCCCACATGTGGCCCTACCAGGGATGGAACTGGCAACCCACTGGAGCGCCCTGCCGCAGCCTGCCTGTCCTCCAATGCTACACCACGCCATTTGCAATCGGGGCCAGTGACGCGGCTGCCTGGCATCTTAGCCTCTCCCACATGTAGGGACCTCCCATCTCCTGACCCCGCCTCTCGGCAGAGCTCCTTGCTTCTGTAGGAGACCCCCTTCCCAGCCCGGGCTCTCCGGTCTACCGGAGCCCGGCCACACAGTCTGGGCCCACAGAGCCCACGCCCAGGGCAGCAGGCGGCGCGAAGCCCTCCCGACAGTCGAGGGGCGCCGCTTCTCCACTGGTGGTGCCAGAGCCCTGCCAGTGCCGACATGAGACTGGTCCCCTCGTGGCACACACCACAGGTCTGCAACATGACGGAAAAGTCCGACAGACACGCACTCAGAATCTGGCTGTGCAACACACTAGTGGCCACGTGGCCCGAGTGACAACTGTGACAGAGGAGGCACACCACCACCGACTCACACTGTTGTGTGGGTTACCTGAGGGAAGGACTTCAATAGCTGCCATACTGTCCTCCGCACAGTCCCTCCTGCTCCTTCGGTCCCCTCTTAAAGTGCAACCCGGATTTAAATAATACATCCGAGCACTTAAAACACTCCAGTGGCTTCCCGCCCAGTCCAGTGCACCCACAGCGTCCCCGCCTCCTCCCGCCCCGGAGCCTTTGCCTGGACCTCCCTTCCCCCACACAGCGCCCACACCTCAGCTGGGGGGTCACCTCCGCAGAGGCCCTGCTTCCCTCCCCATGGCCCACCCCGGGCCCACCCCTGCTGCGCAGCGCTGGTCCCAGCGCCACCAGTCCGGGACCACAGGCTCCGTGACGCCATGCTCAGCACAGCCCCCACGCAGAGCGTGGCCCCTGCTGCACACAGCTCAGTGCAGGGCTGGTCAGGAGGGCGGGGCGCGGTGTCCGGGGCGCGGCAGGCACTCAGTCCACCAAGCCTTCCAGACTTCAGAACAGATGATGTTTTACTGATATCAGTCATAATTAATGTAATCGTATAGGATCATGTAATTTTATTTTTTTAACTTATTAAAAATATTTTATTTACTTATTTTTAGAGAGAGGGGAAGGGAGGGAGAAAGAGAGGGAGAGAAACAGCAATGTATGTATGGTTGCCTCTCACATGGCCCTCACTGGGGACCTGGCCCGCAACCCAGGCATGTGCCCTGCCTGGGAATCGAACCGGCGACCCCTTGGTTCACAGCCCGCGCTCAATCCACTGAGCTACACCAGCCAGGGCAACTATCATGTAATTTTACTAATGTGGTAAGTCACAGACATGATATGTAATGTAAAATAAGCACTCTGTACTTACTGGAATTCCTTGTAACTGCGGTTTATCTAGAAGGTTATGTAGTTCGTTTCGCGAGGCTTCTATCTTCTCACGGTCTGCAGCATCTATCATGTAACTTAAAAAAAACAAGTGATCTCAATATGCCGTAATCTTTGATGATCACAATTAATATGAAAACTTTTCAGGAGTTAAGCTACTGAAATTGTTAATCAAAATAAAACCCTAGATAAAGATAAACTCACCACCCCAGAATAGTTTAAAATGAGACTGCTCCTAGGAGCCAGTACGTGGCAGCAGCACACGTGTGTCCCTGGCTCGGAGGTGACAAACGAACAACAGAGATGAAACTGCCATCCTGTGATCAAGTATTCTGACGTCTCGTGCAGTGAGCTACTCTAAGGAAGCATCCAGGAAAGACTGTCACTGCCAAAAACAGAAAGTGAGCCTCGGACAGCCCCTCCCCGAGCCCGCGGCGGCCGCCGCCGAGGCACTCACACGATGGCGTTGACGCCGCGGCAGTACCGCTCCCACATGCTCCGGAACCGCGGCTGCCCTCCGATGTCCCAGATCTGCGAACGAGACGGGCGCTCTCAACAGGGACTCGGGGCTGCGCGGGCGGGCGGCGCGGGCCCACCAGCCGCTCCTGAGAATCCGGAGCCCCGCAGGCTTGCAGTCGGGAAGTTCCTGGGCCACTTCTGAACCTGAAGTTCATACTCAATGTATTTGCACTAAATCTGGTCAGTCTGCTTGAGCAAAGATTGAGTTTCTGTGCAATGCTGCTTTTTTTTGTCTGTTTACCAATACATTTCCACAACTAAAAATACAGTAGTCTTTCCGTATCTACAGGGAAATGTTCCAGGACCCCCTCCCGACCCTGTCGATACCCGAAACCACAGACAGCATCCAACTCCACATGTGCTGTTTTCTCACGTGCGCGCGCACACACACACACACACACACGTGTGATAAGGCGTGACCTATAAACGAGGCACAGAGAGAGATGAACACCACGAACTGACAAGGAAACAGAGCAACTGTAACAACTGTAAGTGACTGAGGGGCGTGACAGGCGCAGGGAGGATTCGCACCCCCCCACCCCCGGACAGAAAGGGAGGGCACAGGCGTCATCAGATAGTGCACAATCTGAAGCTGATTGTTTATTTCTGCCGTTTTCCATTTAATATTTTCGGACTGTGGCTGACCGTGGGCAACTGAGACAGCAGGTGGGGCAACTGCTGTATATACATACCTTTAACAGGACAGCCCCAGAACCTCTAGACCCATGCATCACCCGGATCTGAGGGCCCACATAGAAAACGCTTCATTCACAGTCCATCACAGCTTCACCGTCTAACTGGGGGTGCACGTTAATGCCTGACGGTTTTTAACTATTCTGTAAATAACACATTTCTGCCTAGGTGTTTCTGTTATATGAAATGATCTGATCCATATGAAAGCTACTACCACAGTAGTTTCTGAATTACGGCTGCTATTCCAGACAACAGGCTACATAAAAGCCCAAGTCATGGTGCTTATCTTCAAAGGTGTCCCCTCCAGCTACAGGCCCTGGTGACGTGCACAGGGAGGCCCATACATGGAAAATCGGGAGCTCCTCCAGAAGAACTGCAGCAAGAATTGAGCAAGCAGGGCCCTGAGCTACTGAACCGACCAAGCCCCCCAAAGCCAAAACGGAAATGCGGTTCCTAACAGACGGTCCAACGGTCCTGATTCAAACTCACTGCAGAAGCAGGAGGATGTTAAATCAGCAACTTTCCCGCTTTATAGGCTTAGTAGTAAAGAAAGGGAAAACTAGGTTACCATGTCTGCTATTACAAATATACTAAATTACCAATATGATAAATAATACATTATTATTTTTCAATATACAATTTGCCCATGAAATAATGTAATACCGCATTCCAAACACTCTGAAGAAGAGGTTTTTATTCCCAGGACCATCTACATCCCAAATAATTAACTCTGCCAACCCACAGGCTGTCTCCTCCGGGCACTGACCACTTGACACTTACAATGGGGGGGCGGGGGGCGCGAGGCACAAGGGACTCACTCTCTGGAAGAGGCTGTTTGTTAGGTACGAACTGTGAACATTCACGCGAAAACCAAACCAACAGAAGCGCTCTCGCCGCACGCGCGAGCAGTGCGACGGGCTGGGCGGGGGTGGGGGGCGCACGCACCTTTATCGTGACGTTCCCTTTCGTCACCTTCCTCATGTTGAAGCCCACCGTGGGTATCATGTCCTCGCTGAACTGGCCCGACTGCAAGGAAGAAGACGTGCAGCGTTAGAACAGCCACGGGGACCCCCAGCACCGGCGCTGCTTCTGCGCCCACCGCACAGACAGCTCATTCTTCAGCGGCCGACACCCCGGGACACGGCGCCCACGGCCGCAGCTTGTGGAGACGGCGGTGTTCTGCTCGCTCCGTGACACGTTCGCCCGTTAGAGAAAGACGGTTTTGAAACTAGGGAAAGTTTTTAACTTATTTCCTTAACCGTAAAAAAAGGAAATGTACAACTACATATGAAAATTTATCAATTCCCCCACCCACACATGCCTTTTCACAAAGTAAAAGAAAATTAGAAGTAAAACTTCAGTGTCTCCATTTTTAGTGTTTATATTATTTTGAAAATTGCTGTTGAAATTCAATAGCTTTTCTGAGTTTTTCTTCTAACAAGGCTGATAAAATGTTTTGTCATAAACAAAGTCTCCCTTTATGTAATCATTTCTGCTCTCCTTTTAGTTCATTACCTTCCTGTCCTAAGGCGAAAATCAGACACTTTGATAGCATTTGTGTGACTTTTTCAAACTTAAAATTTGACAGCACAGTGCAAGAAAGCTTCTTTTTTCCCAAGAGGATAACCAGCCACCACCCCAGTCCTCACTTAGAAACCCACACTGCCTGTCCGGCATGAAGTGGCACACTCGATCCCACACGGGGAGTCCTGCACCTGAGCCCTCCATCCCCCCTTCCAATTGGTCTGTCTGTCCCTAAACCAGAACGGAACGAGTCACTGCACAGGTTTGGAACATTTCTGGAACTGTCCTGGCTCATCTCTCACACTCCAAATAAACTTCAGAAATAATGACATTTAACCACTACCAGGTCCCTCCATCCGGGAACACGGTTTGTCCACGCAAACATTCCAATCTTTTACAGTCTACAGTAAAGTATCATAATTCTCATTACAGAGCTTCCACATTTCTTATTGTATTCCTTATTTTTTTTCAAAATGCCTTTTATTGATTTTTACAGAGAGAAACATGAATTGGGTATCTCTCATACACACCCCAACTGGGGATCGGCCCGGCCACCTTCTGGTGTACGGGACGCTTCAACCAACGGAGCCACCTGGCCAGGGCTGTCCTAGTCCTCATTTTCACTGCGACTGGGACGAACACCCAATTAGGCCCAGTTAACACTGATTTTACACACTCGTATTAACATATTTTATGTACCAAATACCCATTTTTCAGGGAACAGCCCAGATTACGAAATACCTCAAGCAGGAACTGAGCAGACAAGCACAACTCCTTTCAAGGCTCCGACAGTCGCCGCCTGCCGGCTGTGACCCCGGCCGGCTGTGACCCCGGCCGGCTGGGCGACATGCGGCCCCGCCTCCCTAAGTCCTGCGCACGGAGCCCCAGTCTCACGACTGACTTCCTATGCAAGTCCACCTGTCCCACCCCCACCCCCATTCAGTAGAGCTTGGGCTAACTTCAACAAGCGTTCACACTGCTGTCATCACCACTGCCGTTAATATTAGACACCACAATTCTCGAAACTTTCACACAAGGTTTGTATGTGGAGATCTAGTCATGTCAGAACTACATACATAAAACTAGTCATAACATAACACCAAAAATAACCGTGATTTTAAAAACTGGCAAAAGCCACACCAAAGGCACGATCCGTGAACGGAATAATGAATAAGCTGGACGTCACTAAAATGAGAAGCTGCCTGCTCTGCAGAGGACACTCACGAGAGAGAGCAGACCGGCCACAGAGCAGGGGAAAGTGTGCGCAGCGGGCACACCCGGTAAAGGACCCCGACGACTCACGGCACGAAAGCCGCCCAAGGAAGAGAGAAGCCAGAGACTTACCAGAGGCCCCCGCAGGAGACACGCAGGGGCCAGCGAGCCTAGGAGGAGGCGCTCCCATCCCACGGCACCAGGGCATGCAGATGAAAATGACACACCAGTGCAGCCCAGCAGAGGCGCCGGGCCTGCAGCGCTGACCCCTCCCCGGATGCGGACACGGATGCGGAGCAGCGAGGACTCTCATTCACCGCGGGTGGGACGCAGAACGGAACGGCTGCTCGGAAGACAGTTCAGCGGTCTCTTGCAAAACCAAGCACGCCCGTACCACACAATCTGGCCACCGTGCTCCTGAAGGAGCCGAGAACTACGTGCACACAAACACCTGCACACGGAAGGCCGGAGCAGCTCTGTCCGCAGCGGCTAGAGCCAGGGAGCAGCCAGGCCGCCCTCGAGCAGGCGAGGGGCAAACTTTCCAGGGCACGTCAGTGGGACGTCGTTCTGCTCTGAAAGAGACGCGCTGCCAGGAAGGAGCACCCTCCCGTGCCTGTGGGAACAAAGACCTGACGCGGAGAGACTACGTGTACACGGTTCCAACCGCATGACATTCTGCAAAAGGCAAAGCCCTGGGAGCAGTCGAAAGAGCAGGGGCATGGAGGGGTGAGGGCACAGAGCACTGGGGACTTTCAGGCGGCAGCATCTCTGCACGGTGCCGCAATGGCGGGTACCTGTCCCACACATTTACTTGCCCACACCCCCAGAATGCACAATCCCGAGAAGGAACCTTAATGCAAACTGCAGACTCTGGGTGACAATGATGCATCAACATCAATTGTAACCCATGAACGTACCACTCTGGCGTGGGATTTTTTTAAAAAAGACTTTATTTGTTTTTAGAGAGGGGAAGGGAGAAGAAAGAGAGGGAGAGAAACATCAATGCGTGGTTACCTCTCATGCATCCCTAATGGGGACCTGGCCCACAGCCCAGGCACGTGCTATGACTGGGAATCGAACCAGTGGCAACTTGGTTCACAGGCCAGCACTCAATCCACTGAGCCACAGCAGCCAGGGCCGTCTGTACAGCTGCTCTTTCAAATGAGCAAGGGCAGGGAGCAAGGGCTAACCGCGGTGAAGACGAGGTCCACTCTGCTCGACCAGGCCATTCCGGGCAGCAGTCCGGGTCGGCCCCGTCTACCTGAGAAATGAAAAGCACCTACTCTGCCCTGGCTGGTGCGGCTCAGTGGATTGAGCGCGGGCTGTGAACCAAAGGGTTGCCAGTTCGGTTCCCGGTCGGGGCACATGCCTGGGCTGTGGGCCAGGTCCCCAGTGGGGGCCACACTGATGTTTCTCTCCCTGTCTTCCTCCCTCCCCTTCTGTCTAAAAATAAATAAATAAATAAATAAAATCTAAAAAAAAAAAGAAAAAAGAAAGAAAAAGAAAAGCACCTACTCCAACCAATGTGCTGCTGTTTTCTCTCCAAGAGGGTTTTTTGTTTTTTTTTTAAAGGTTTTGGTTAAGCTACTTTTGAAAGACAGTGAAATAAGAGCACAACAAAGCCTCATACAAATTTCTCCTCATGGACAAAAAAAGCTACTTTCGCATGCTAAGCACTACGGTCTTTTTTCCCCCTGAAACAACCCACAGTACGACTCAATTGTTTAACTGCCAAACTCTGCACATTTAACAAGTGAAAAGATACGGCCAGTAAGTACACAAGGCAGTCGCATTTTTTCCTAAGAACTTTTAATTCAAATGTGAAATCACTACGATCAATACTCATTTTTCTAACAGGAGCAACATGATGCTAATAAGTGGGATTTCTAGTAATAATATTACTCTTCTATTCCAGATACACTAATAAGAAAAAAGAATTAGAATCTGGTTTTTTTGGGTGGGGGGGTTTGTGAAGCACTTGAAATAAAAGGTCAGCAGACGCTAGCTCTTGGGGCAGTTCCGCTGAGCAGCAGGCTGCTTCTGTGGCCTCCAGCTGCGTCCCCCCAGCCGCTCCGCGTGGAAGGGACGCTGGAGCTCCACAAGGAGGAGTCAGACAACACCTCGACGGAGTGACCAAAGCTAACGTCGCCTCAGGCGACAGGCGTCATCAGCTCAGGCCCAGGTGGACATCATGTGCCCACAGAAGGGACACCGCAAGGACACAATGTCATACGTACCCTATGTAATACGTCCGCCAAGAACGCACACACTGAATCGAGTCATAAGAAAACATCAGACAAACCCAAAATGAGGAACAGTCTACTAAAGGGGGGGAGGGGTATGTCCCCAAAATATCAATGTCATAAAGACAAAGGCTACAGAAATGTTCCAGACCACAGAGGGCTAAAGAGACACGGTCACTAAACGTGGGCCTGACCCTGAACCGGACCCTGTCCCGGGGGGAAAACGCCGTAGGCGACGTGACCGGGCTGTTAGTCTGTGCAGTGTTGTCCTTTTTACGCGATCAAGTCGGCCACTGACCTGGCCAAGCAGAAAGACACTCCTAACCTTAGGAAATACAAACTGGGGGGCGTGCTGGGAGCGGAGGGCCGAGGCGCTCACAACCCCGGGAGGCGGCACGGGCTGCGCCCACGAGAAACCAAGGAGGTGGATGTTAGCCTGGGCGTGGCCTCGGCAGGGTTACACGCGTGTTCTCTGCCATGCTTTTAAACCCGGAAGCCTTCTATAAATCTGAAATTATTTCCAGATAAAACATTTTAAAACGATGATCTCAATGAGGATAATCAAATATCACCTTGGCCTCCGTTCTACCAAGGACATCCAGAGTGAAGCGCGCCGGCCACGCCGGCGCCACCAGCACTGTGACGGTGGGGCGCACCACGCACCCAGCCCCCAGAACTCCCACGAGTCCAGGGACGAGCCCTTGCCGGTCTGCTTCTGTCCCTTCACATTCCAGGAGAACACAAACCGGCAAATGTCTCCCAACAGAAAAACCCATTTCATAGTCTGCGTGTGGGGAAAAGCCTCTGGACTTTCAGGCTGACGTCATAAAACCTAAATGATGTTCTCATACCTACTTATGAGCTGGAAAATGGAATAAATATAGTGTGTTCTCCCAAGGCAAAGCTCCTGGTTTCTGGAAAAACACCGCTCTGACAGATTTCCCTCCTTTTTTCTAAGCACTTGCCGGCAGCGGCCGCCGTGAACACGCTCAGCCTGCCTGGGGGGGCCCCTCGGGAAACACTCGCCATTCACGGGACTAGGAAGACGCATGCCCACTCACTCGCTGGAACGGCACGGAAACTGCATTGATGTGACCTCTTCTCCCTTCTTTCCTCTGGTTCAGTCTGGCCCCACCCAGCACCCTGACCCCCGCCTCCTCCCTCCTCGCCGGACCACTCCCTTAGCACGAAGCCCTCGGGAAGACAGGTGTGGATCAGCATCAGGACAACCTCAGGAGCAAAGCCTAAGACCCAGCGACAGCGTTTCAGTCAAATCAGAGACAGCCTCAGGCCTCAGCTGTGTTTCAGCTCCAGGCCCAGAAAAGCAGCACAGCCAGACGAAATGACACCTGGCTGCATCGGAACCATGTGCACTGGCCAGCTACGCTGCCCCAGCACTGGCCAGTTGGTGGAGACCATGACCCTGACCCCCTCAGTCACCAGGATGAATGATTTTCCCGACAAAACCCACCCCTTGGAGGCTGCAGGGGCGCCCCCTCAGGCCACGGAGCCCAACTGCCCGGGCGTCTCCAGGGCTCTGACGCACGCAGGCCCACGGCCCCCTCAGTCCGGTCACAGCCCCAGCAGCACTTCAGGACCCTAGTGTTCCAATCTTCCCTTCAATCACCCCCAAACTGTTCTGTTTCATGTGCAAATCTGGACTTCCAACTACGTACAAAATCCCTTCCCACAGAATGCCAGTTTAAAAGCAAATGTTAAAAGACTTATTTGGGCAGTTAAACCTTGTTCATAAAAAGGCAACAAAATGCCAGCGGGTTTGTTCGTGTTTGTTTCGGGAGGAGGGGTTCTCTTCAGTGCTCACCACACAGAATCGAGGAGCAGGCACGATCTGAGGCTCCGGGTTTCGCCTCCCCTCTCCTTGGAGCAGAGCTGCGGTGCCTGAAGCCACTGCCTCCACCCCCTGAGGGTTTGCAGCCCTTCTCTGCTTCCCTGCCTTCTCAGGTCTCAAAAGCCCCTGCAGACAGGAGTTTCTGCTCCCGCCCTGCAGTACTTTCACCTCTGGTGCAGAGAGTCCCGCTCCGGGGCCCAGGGTCAGACTCGGAACTGCAGCCCTGTCCTCCCAACCCCCCAGGGCCGCTCGGCTGGCGAGTGCTCCTGACCCACCCCGGGGCTGCGGGGCCAGGCAGGGGAGCCGCCAGGTTTGTGTTAACCCTGCTAGGGTTCAAACAATACAATGAAGATTAAATTTAAACAATTGGCCTGGCTCGTGTAGCTCAGTGGATTGAGTGCAGGCTGGGAACCAGAGGGTCCTGGTTCAATTCCTAGTCGGGGCACATGTCTGGGTTGCAGGCCAGGTCCCCAGTGGGGGTGTGTGTGCGAGACAACCATACATTGCTCTTTCTCCCTCCCTTCTCCTCTCTCTGAAAATAAATAAAATCTTAAAACAAACAAACAAACACCTACAAAAAATTTAAACAATTGCTAGGGTTTTTTGTTTTGTCCTTTTTTGTGTTAAATTCACAGTAATTTGGCAAGCGATCAGGTTTATGGGAGCTGGGGGTGGACAGCTTACTGTCGGAGCTCAGATATACACACAGAACCGGCAGGTTTTCCTGGTGCTGTCGATTGACAGCCCCAACATCAACACCGAGTGTCTGCTCTGATGCGAGCCCACAAACCCTGAACACAACGTGGAAGTTCTCCAGGTTAGATCTTGTTACAGCCCTGTCTGGTGTAGCTCAGTGGATTGAGCGCGGGCTGCGAACCAAAGGGTCGCCAGTTCGATTCCCAGTCGGGGCACATGCCTGGGTTGCGGGCCAGGTCCCCGGTTAGGGCCATGTGAGAGGCAACCATGAAAGGCAACCACACATTGATGTTTCTCTCCCTCCCTTCCCTTCTGTCTAGGGAGCTCCCGAACTGCTAATTAAATGCTGCCGCTCTAATTCATCTCATTTGCAGCACCTAATGAACCCTTCCCGCCTGGGGCACCGAGGGAGCCGCTCTGCACAGACCGCTCTCAGGGTCACAGCGTCTCAAAGCCACAGCTCGGTGAGGAGCCTGACCTCCCCCCCACCCCCCTGCTCCCCTTTCCGCCTCCCCTCAACCCCACCCTGTCAGTGGTTCCACAAAACCTGTGCCCGCACGACTGCCGCAGGAGGACTCAGCTGGCTGGCTGCGGGACCCCGTGCTAGTCCCCGTCCCCGCAGGGACCACGTCACACACCGGGCAGCACCTACTCGACGTTCAGAAATGCCGATGCGGCAGTAACAACATGAAGACGAGCCGCCCCCGGCCCCCAATCAGGGCTGGCGAGCCCCGGCGCCGCCCGTGCTGACTCCTGAAGCGGTTCCCGCGACTGGACATGCTTCCCGCTGCGCCGTGACTCCACCAAACGCCTGTGCCTCTCTCAGAAAACGAGAGCGGCGTTCCCGCGTGGGCCGCGGCAGGATCTGAAGACAGAGCCTGGGGCGGGGCGGTTAGCGTGCAAGTCCGTTTCTCAGGCCTTGATGCTACTCCACTGGTTGGTCTTTAAACATATCAACCAGTTAAAAAAATTTTTTTTTAACTTTTCTTTCTCACGTAGATACTTTTTCAAAAAGAAAGTAATTTCGTTCATTTAGAAGTTCTGGGTGTTTAGGGAACTAGAACGAGAGACTCATTTCTGACTGCCTGCCCTTCTGTGTGCGCACATACAGCTTGTTAAAAAAATTATAAAAAGTTTCCTTCCAAATCCTTAAACAGCCTTCTCTTCCTGAACTTAAAAAGGGGGTTCCTAAAACCACCCAAATGCTACACCACAGTAAGTTCTGTGTGTAACCAAAGTCCTCTAGTCTTAAGAAAAAAATCCCCTATGGAAAGACTTCAGCATACATAACAAATTTTTAAACTACAAACAGAAACATGAATTTTGTACTTTCAAACAAAGTAAGAAAGCCTAGTCTTTATAAAATGAGCCAGAATCAGAAGAAAACTTTAACTATAGTTGATAAGGCCTGTTCTAAAGGGAAAGTCCCGTAGCCGATGCAGACCCACTGGGTGCAGGTGAAGAGCCCCAGGCATGCGGGTCCCCGCGGGAGGTCTCGGGTGAGGGTGCCAGAGCGCAGGGAAACCGAGGCAGTCGGTCTGGTGGCCGAGACTCCGGAGACAGCCACGTGAGGTTGGAGCTCTGGTCTGACCGCTCGCCTAGCTGTCTGTCCTTCTGCACGTCCCCTAGCTCCGCAAGGCCTCGCTCTCCACAAAGTAAAACGGACGTAACAACAGCCTGTGTCTCGAGGCGCTGCGAAAACACCAAAGGAATCAGACCACACCCGGCGCTCTGGACAAAGCCTAGTGGGAATGCCCTGCGGGAACCGAGCTGGCCCACTCAGAATTCCAAGGTGCCTGTCACCCTTTAACAGCTTCTGCTTCCTGGTCAGCTCCGTTTCTTTCAGGAAAGAGATACAGGTTTCTTTTCCTGGGCTGCGAAGAAATCTAACTGGTAGTGAACGTCTTCCCCAGTTTTCTGAGTCTGCCTCATTCTTCTTCCGGGGGAAATGAACTTCACTGCTCACGGAAACGGTTACATCCATCACTGGCTATTTAGATCCGCAGTTAAAACGCCAGAGACATTCCCGAGAAGTTAGTCTGAAACTGTCTCCTAGTTTCGAATTCATCCAGGACTTCTGCTGCCACTCAACCCTCAGGTGTCAGAAGTGAGAAACCCTCCAAACGTGACGAGGCTCACAGTGCGTCGTGCCAGACGACAGCACTCGCACGGCCTCTCCCGGGTCCTCTTCTCTATCCGGAGGGTGGGCGAAGCCCCGCAGATGTGCCATCCCGCAGGCGCACCATCGTTCCGACAGACGGACAGACAGGCGGCCCTCCCTGCCTCAGCTCCTGGAGACTGACTAGTCCAGGAATCCCCCGGAGTGGTCAGGGAGGCAAGAAAACGTTTGTAAACGAAACGTGGCTGTCAGCCCCTGGGGGACGCAAACTGCGGGCTGAAACCTGGGAGTGACTGATTAGCCCTTTGTTGCCGTTGGCAACCTCATCACCCCCCCCCCACTAATAAAAATATCATGTGGACTGCTTCGCGTCACCCCCCACTGTGGAATGTTTAGTAACACTGTTCACTTCTTAAAACAGCAGTTACTCATTCCCTAGAAAACATCTCAGACTAGAATTCAGCCCATCTTTTAGCTGCCTGCCTGATCACGCGGGGGCAGACACCTCTCTGCTTCCACACTCGCCCATCGGTCTCGCTGGCGGCAGAGTGCGGGCGGTGGGTCGGAAAACGCCGCGGTCTGCACACATTCCCTGTCAGGGGCTGCCTGCCGTGCCTGGCTCTCCCTGGGTACCCCCGAAGAAACCCTAAACACTCCACCAGCCCCGGCAGTGTGACCAGCATTGCCTCACACCGCAACTCAGCTCTTGCGTGAGGGACAGTCATGGAATACTGAGTCACCGTCCACTGCTCAGGTTCCGAACTGCAGTGCCTTCTAGACGCTAACATCATGATTTATTCAGCAGCTGTCTACAGCCCCTCTCACTCCCAGCCCGGTGGGGGCCTGGCGGGGAAGCAGGAGTCCAGGAAGGGGTGGGAGCGAGCAGACGCTTTCCAGTCAGACGTGAGTACTGTATCGGGAGGGCACCATCGCTATGGGCCAGGACGCGTGTGGCTGGCTTACACCGCTGACAATAACGGTGACGACAGCAACACACCACCGTTCCCTTTACTGGCCTCGTTTACAGAAAAGGAAGCTTGAAGTCGAGGTCACAGGGTCATACACACAGCTAGATGGTGGCCAAACTGGGATTTGAAGCCAGGTCTAACTTCAAAGCCCTAGCATTACTCTCCACTCAGGTAGAATGCTTCAGGCAGGCGAGGGCTACTTGCTCAGAGAGAGGCCAGGACCGCCATTCGCAGGGGCGGGTGAGGTGGACGCTGGGCTGCTCAGCAGCAGACCAGCTCAGCGGGCAGCCGAGAGGTCGCGAATCCACAGAGGCTGGCCGTCTACTAGCCTGTGCAGGCAGCCACCACTCCAAGCACCCACGGTGTCTCCGGGTCGGGGCCGGCACCAGTAAGACAAGCACCCTTCCCTCCAGGGGACCCCGGGGATGCACCGGCTCGTCCCCCAGGCGGGCGCCCCGCACCTCCCAGCACACCCCCTGTGGTTCCGGGCAGGGGTCCATCTGTTACTACAGCTTCTGGCTCATGGGGACAGCAACCCTGCAGCAGGAATCAGAAACCGGTCCCTAGTGGTCTGTGCACCTCTGCCCTGGCATTCCGGAACCTTCCATCTCCCTGTGAAATTGAATCCTTTTGCAGCACTATCTTGAGGGGTGAGGAGGGGTCCGCTTCATCTACCACCTAACTGGAGCCCACATTCCCGCCCTAAACCCCAAATACCGCATCGGCCCCGCTGGGAATCCCCAATACGGGCGTTCACTGGGGGCCGGGCCCCGTGCCCACGACCTGACCTCCACCACAAGCCCCGGGGCCGCTGGCCTCCTTCTCCTATCTCCAGGCAGGTCTGAAGCCCCCACTCAGGCCTGCCCGGCCCAGCACACTGACACAGGCCCCCACGCCGCTCTGCCCCACCGACAATTACGGAGCACGGACCTCAGAGGCAGGCCCAGAGCTGCACCTCGGGGCATCGACGGTAAGGAAGTCTGCAGCCTAGAAGTAGAGGCAGATAAAGAACTGGCACAAGCAAACACAATTTTTAAACAGAACGCTGCAGCAAGCGGTGCAAGGGGCAGCTGGCTTTGCCCCAAAGGGCTGGGACAAGCTCTCCCAGATCTGGGACCTCACGTGTCGCAAGGTCGTCTGGGGCACAGGGGCCCCAGGGGACACAGAGCGACTGGTAGGCGACGGGATGTCCTGGGGTCTGGAGCGCCCCATCCCCACCCATCCTTGCCACAGCCGAGCCCGCACTCCCAAGGCCTGCTTCCTCCCCCCCCCCCTCAAACCCTGGCAGCTGGTCTTCCCTGGCAAAGTGAGGCCCCTCCAACCCAGCTAAAACTTCTGCGTCCGGGGAAGGACACTGTAGGGAAGTACAACCCCCGCACTGTTAACAAGAACCTACGCAGTGCTAAGGGACAAAGCCAGACAGAGAACGACAAGTACTCTGTGACCTCACTTCTGTGTGTGGGGAAGAAAAACGGCGGGCTGCAGCTGGCGCTACCCAGACCGCAGCCGGGAAGGGAACGGAGCTGAGAGGCCCCCGGGAAGCCCGGCCAGTGCAGCCCTTCCGCCCCCGGAAAGCGAATTTTGTGAACTTTTGAAATGGCCGCATTCTGATGCAGCTCCTTGAGCTGGGTCTGCATCACTGACCTCTCTACTAAAAAATAAAATTTTCACTAGCAACAGATATAAGCAATCCATGATGTATAGAATAATAAATCGCTTGCCAACAGCAATGACAGCGCTTTCAAAGCAACTTGCGTGATTCCTTCGGGTGCCCCCCCCTACATCTTCAAAACTCCGCTCTCTTTTTTCCCCCTCAGGACACAGCTGGAGTTTCTACCCAAATCTGTGTCTTCCGACTTTGCAATTCCTTAAAAGACACCCAAGGACAGCTTTAAAAAAAAAGTCCCGCCCCTCTTTTTTAGATCTTACTTATTTTGAGAGAGGGGGAAGGGAAGGAGAATGAGAGGGAGAGAAGCATCCATCAGTTGCCTGACCAAACCCACAACCCAGGCATGTGCCCGACGGGAATCAGCCTGGTGACCTTTCGCTCTGCGGGGCGACACCCACCCAACTGCACCGCACTGGTCGGGGCAACGCTATGGTTTTGACTTTGAAGGAAAAAAGTTAATTCAAATTACTCCCTTAGGCTTCAATTTTGGTTAGTCACATCTTGGAAAAACTAAATGCTTTAAAGTGTCATTTAACTTTGACCTATTCAACAAATGGGTTAATGTTTTTCCTTAGTTTTTGTCTTAATATGAGCTCAAAGGACATGAATCAAGTTTCATAATTACAAATGAAACTCAAGTTATAAAATTTTAAAAATTCATTTGCTATAGCCTCAAAAACAGTCTCCTTGATGAACTTTCTTAGACTTGATTTGGAACAGAATATTTTTAACACCTCCCATGCAAAAAAAAAAAAAAAAAAAAAAAAAAAAAAAAAAAAGCAGCTTGCTGCATGGTAAGAACCACATGGAAATATGCCAGAATTCTGGAATAGAAACTCCTAATGCAGCCCACCAGTAAGTTCAAAACGAATTAGATTGTGATGCTAAAGAAAATGAGCTACACGGCTCATTTATACGGCTTACCTGCTACGTTTAATGAAAACGAAGCTGAAAGGAATTACGTTTTCTAGAGTCTCACTCAGTCTTCGCAGCTGCTGGAACATAAACACGTCCTTCTCAAAACACCAAACACGGGAACAGACAATTATCTTCTACTGTGATAGTTTCAAAATATTTCTGCCTTATTTTACCTTATCAACAAAACTAAATATTTTGCAGCCCGGCTGGTGTAGCTCAGTGGATTGAGCGCGGGGCTGGGAACCAGAGGGTCCCGGTTCGATTCCCAGTTGGGGCACATGCCTGTGTTGCGGGCCAGGTCCCCAGTGAGGGCCATGTGAGAGGCAACCATACATTGCTCTTTCTCCCTCCTTTCTCCTCTCTCTGAAAATAAATAAATAAAATCTTTAAAAAAAAAAACACTAAATGTTTTGCACTAAAAATATCAAAGGACAAGGTGCCTAACTGAAGCCCAGCTTTACATAGGAAACCTGTTCAGAAGACCTTCCTGGAGGAACGCCCACCTCCTGGAAAGCAATCTGGCCACCTGGTAGGAAACGCATTCGGGTCCTGCGACCCCCGTGGTGCCAACTCAGGAGCCCACCCTCAGGAGGTGCAGGTCAAATTGCACCTCCCTGGGTGCAGCACCCTGGGCACCAGGTGTGGTCCAGTGATGAGGAAATGAGCAAGTGCGTTATGACATGCCCATGGGTGCGCCCTAACAAAATAAATTATGAAGGCATTCAAAACAGTTTGTACTCTCCTAAAATTTATAGGGACCACAAAAGACCCAAATAGCCAAAGAAATCTTGAGAAGGAAGAATAAAGCAGGAGGCATCACACTTCCCGATGTCAAGCTATACTATAAAGCTACAGCCATCAGAACAGTGTGGTACTTGCATAAAAACAGACCAAGACGCCACTGGACCAGGAGCAGGAGCCCAGAAATACAGCAGGCATGCACGTCCCCCAGGATCTGACAAGGGAGCCAAGACTACAGTCTCTCCAATAAACGATGCTGGGATAATTGTATGTCCGCCTGTGAAAGAATGAAACTGGACCTGTATCGTACTTACACCACTCACAAAAATTAACTTAGAATGGATTACGGATTTAAATGTAAGCTTGAAAGCATAAAGCACCTATAAGAAAACAGTTTTTTGGATATGATACCTAAAGCACCAGGAACAAAAGAAAAAATTACCATGTGGGACGACATCAAACTAAAAAGCTTCTGCACAGCACGAGAAACCACTGACAAAGTGAAATGAAAAAGACAACATACGGAATGGTAAAAAATATTCGCAAACCATCCACCTGATAAGGGAATAATATCCAAAATATTAAAAGAACTCAAGCAACTCAGTAGCAAAAAAACCAACAGCAAATAAGACAGTTAAAAACAGGCGAAAGACCTGAATGGACACTGCCAACGGACACAGGAAAAGTTGCTTAACGCCACGAGTCACGGAGGAAATGCACACTGACACCACGACCAGGCACCCGCCAGCTCACACTTGTCAGAGCCGCCACCGGAAGGGAAGACAGGGACGCTGGCTCGGACGTGGAGGGGAGGAGCCTTGGCACTGCGGGTGGGAGTGCAAACCGGCGTGAGCCACTATGGAAAACAGGATGGAGGAGCCTCAAAAATGCAAAGGACCGTATGATCCAGAAATTCCACGTCTGGAAACACACCAGAGGAAATGAAAACAAGTCAGAGAGACACCGCACTTCACGCTCACAGCAGAATCAGCTACAACAGAAACGCATAGGGCACCCGCTGCGGCGGCCCACGGACGGGTGAGTGCAGAAAGCAGCTGCGGCCCACACAACGAGGCGCCGCTTCAGCCCTAGACAGGGAGGGAACCCCACCATTGGTGACAACATGTGTGGGCCTCGAGGGCACTGTGCTCGGTGACACAAGTTAGAAGAGACACGTCCTGAACGACCTCACTCATGTGTGGGACCCAGAAACCAAACCCACAGAAAAAGAGGCAGGACACGAGAGGCAGTGGGGGCCAGGGGGGAGGACTGCGGGAAGGCCGTCCACCGCACGGATGTTCAGTCGCAGGGTAAACCCCAGGGATGCCAGGTACCACCCGACCCCAGCTGACATGCTGTGCGGCGTGCAGGGAAGCTGTTGTGAATCTGGAGAGCTCTCATCAGAAGGAGAAAACGTTTCCTTTCTTTCCTTTAACTGTATCTGCAGGAGAAGATGCGTGTGAGAGGGTTACCGGTGTGGCCACCCTTTCACAGCATCACGCTGCGTGCTCCCGCTCACACAGTGCTGTACGCCAATTACTTCTCAGCGAAACTGGAAAGAAACAGTGCCTTAAGAAATGGGGAAAAAAGTGGTTTTAGATGCAGAAAAATGCATACCCCACAACTAAAAGAAAACAAATTAGCATGTACACGTAATAAATACTATTTCAAAACTTTACTTATTTATTTTAGAGAGGGGAAGGGAGGGAGACAGAGAGGGACAGAAACATCAATGTGTGGTTGTCTCGCACACACACCCCCACTGGGGACCTGGCCTGCAACCCAGGCATGTGCCCTGACTGGGAATCGAACCGATGACTCTCTGGTTCGCAGGCCTGCACTCAATCCACTGAGGCACACCAGCCACAGCCTATTTCAAAACTTTTTAAAAAGGCATTTGATATATACATTTTAAGAAGACAAAAGGAGCTACTTTGAAATGCTGACAGTGGTAACCTTGGATGGTAGATTTAAGTGGTTTCTTTTACTTTATACTATTCTTTTTTAAGTTTTTTTTTTTAATTTATTTTTAGAGAGAGGGGAAGGGAGGGAGACAGAGAGAGAGAGAAACAGCAATGTATGGTTGCCTCCCACATGGCCCCCATGGGGACCTGGCCCGCAACCCAGGCATGTGCCCTGACTGGGAATCGAACCAGGAGCGCCCGGTTCCCAGCCCATGCTCAATCCACTGAGCTACACCAGCCAGGGCTACTTTATACCATTCTTTTAAAATTTCTACTAATGACCCTATATGATTTTGACAATCAGAAAAAAATCTGCCAGACATAACACTTAAGTGACTATTTTTATAGGTGCACAGTGCATTTTGCATCACCATTCACTGACTCTCCATTCTATTTCTGAGACTAAAAAAAGTGCTTTCAGCCCTGGCTGGTGTGGCTTAGTGGACTGAGCGCCCGCTTGTGAACCAAAGGGTGGCTGGTTCGATTCCCAGTCAGGGCACATGCCTGGGTTGCGGGCCAGGTCCCCAGTGGAGGGCGCATGATAAGCAACCACATACTGATGTTTCCTTCTCTATCTCCCTCCCTTCCCCTCTGTCTAAAAATAAATGAATAAATATATATATATATAGAAAGTGCTTTCAGTTGTGAAACATGCCGGGGCGGCACCTGAAAATGCAGTGCTGCACCCGGACACTTCTGAATGAGCACACTGGGCTTGGGCGGTTCCAGGTCTGCCGGGGTGCGGGGTGCAGGGGGCCGACAACGGGAGGGGCTGGGGGGGGCAGAGCCTCTGCAGAGATGCTCCCAGGCAGGATGCCTCTCACGCAGCCCGCAGCTCGGCTGCACCTGACCTGCTCCGCGCTGGACGCCAGTGTCCACAGTCAAGTTTCAGGTCTGTTCGACCTCGGACGTGAGCCGCGGCAAACTTTGATTGAAAAACTGTTTTCGCCACTCCAACCCCCAAATAATGAAGGGCTGCTCTCTAGACTTGTGCGAGGACCACATCTGTCTGTGAAAAGACTTTCTCCGCGTTTCTCAGCTCCACCGGCCGCGGAGGCAGACGGGGGAGCAGCAGGAGATCCGGCCCCGGGTCCCAGCGCTGCCTCCGCGTGGCCCCAGCCCTGTGCACGCTCGCGGGGTTCTCACGCAGCCTTTCTGCCTCCCAGCTCCGCCTCTCCAGGGAGGGCAAAATCACACCCTCATTGTGGTTTCTACAAAGTCTTAAAAAATAATTCTAGGTTCAGATTTCTACAATCTTCCCAAATATCTCCTATCCCTAACTCTCAGCAGTAAGAAACTTTCCTTGGATTAACCTTTGTGGTATCAACACTTCACAAAACTTAAATTTATAAAACTACTCATTTCAAAAATACGTGTCTATCTATAAAACTTGCAGCATTTGGTAGACCCTATTAAACATTTCTTAGGAACTCTCCTATAACCCATTTAAAGCCTCAGTGAAAACTAAAGGTTGCCCAACATACATCACAATACAGGGCACAGGATTTATTACGCAATCACTGCCAGGAAAGGCAGCGACAGGCCCCGCGCCACCCCCAACATTAAAGAGCAGGGGCTTCTCTGTAAACGTCCAAAACGACGAGAACACCACGCACACCAAGTGCCTCTACGTAAAACACTAGGTAAAATGAAGTTTCATTTCAGTTTTAAAACCACAAGAATAAGAATTTTTGGAGTGAAACTCTGTAAGTAAACTGCCTGATTTCAGAATAAATCAAATATTACATTTAAGTATTTCAGCTTCACAAACCATTTGAGTAAGTTAAATAACATCTATTATATTTTTTAAACTTTTAAGACAGAAGATACAGCCACGGTTTAATCTGATGTTTACAGAAGAGCTGATTTTTACGTAAAGAAAACTGGCTTCACCTGAGCTTTTCGCACCCGGGAAGTTACCTGTTGATTCTAAACAAAGTGGCACGTGATGCTGAACACATTTGTATTTCTGAGTCTGTACAACACACACTTTGTACAAAGTACAGAAAACAGCACCACTGACTTTTTAAAAAGATAATGCTAAATCTACTATTTTGGACACGCTGTTTCTATCCAAAAGTCCGTAAAATCACCTTTAACTACCAACTTTTTCCTCACCCTCCACACATTCTGTGAAGCTCACAGACCAGGTTCGAATGGGAGGTTTGAGAAGAAAGAGTGTGACGTCACTGAGGTCTCTTTCTCCCAGCATCTCAGTCAATACAGAGTCGATTACAACCCAGGTTTTTTCCTGAATGAAACCTATGCACATCATCATAAAAAAAAAGAAGACTCTAATGTTAACGTAACAGTGGAACCACTGGTTCACTTTGAGTTCACCAGCTTTCCCGTTTTGTTGTTGTTAAAAAATAACCTAACTTTAAAAAACGATGGGGGGACGTGACGTAATGCGATCCCTCGCCGCAATCCCCACCAGCACTGGCCGGCCGCACGCAGGTGCAGAGGGGGCAGCCCCCGGCGAACCCCCGCTCCCTGTGTCTGCAGGAGGAAGTGTAGGTGCCAACAGTCGCCACGCACCCAGCCCCTTCTCCGAGCAGGCAGGACGCTAGTCACTTCACATGTCATTTCGTCCACTCCTCCCAGCAACTCTGAGAAACCTATTATTATCTCCACTTACCAGACGAGAGAGCAGAGACCGAACGAGGACAAGACGCTGCGAAGTGGCAGAGCCAGACGGCAAACCCCGGCTGCTGCGCTCCAAAGCTCATGCTCTTCACATTAAGCTACACCGTTTTGAGTTCCTCAAAGTCCTACTACAGTTTGGCTTAGGTCTCCCAAGCATAACTACTTCTCTGCAACAGACAAGCGATGCAGCAATAGGCCTACCTACACTATACATTAATTCAGTCTTGTCAAGCGGACGGCGTTTACAAGGAGACTCCGATTCTTATTACCAAGGGAATATCAGAAAATGTCCAGTTGCCCGAGCTCATAGGCATGTACCTCTTCCACATAATTCACAAGTGCTAATATGGACCCTTAGCGGAAAGTTTTCCCTTAGTAATCTTGGCGGTATTAGATACACATTCCACCCTATAATACCCATTGAAACACAGTCATCTCAAGCAAAAAAAACAAACAAACAAAAAAAAACAGTCCTAGTACAAAAAGAGACGAGTGCATAAATTAATATACTCATAGACAACATTCTGCAACGGAACTTTATAGATTCCTGCTCATCTCTCTTCCTCCAAGCCTTCCTCATTCCTGTCGCTCCATCAGCGCTGGGACTAAGAGTCACACGGCCCGTATCTTCTCCCTCACAGGCGCTGTGTTTGAATCACTCCTGCAACCGAACCAGTCGGACAGCCGGCCTGCTGGCAAGGACGGATCCCAGCCGACATCTCAAAGGTGGAAGAGGCGCTGCCACCTCTCGTAACAAATCCCAAACTCAGGACAAGCCCTACCAGCTGAGACTGAGTCACGGCAACTCTTGGGCTCCAAACAGACTGCCTAGAAGAACCTTCCGCTCTTATTTCTTCCCGCAACCATCCAAACAACCGTAATGTAATAACCATCCTGGCACTCCGTCACTGCTGAACAAACAGCGCGTTGCAAATGGGCTCCGAGAGCGATCCCCGCCCCCCGCCCCCGCCCAGACATCCATGCCCGGGGCCTGGAATAAACCCTGTCCCTTCCCTCCTCTCGTAAGAAACGCCCCAAACCCTGTTTGTCAAGGTGGTTAACTTTCTTACAGCTCCATCTTGTCCCCCCGCTCGAGCCCCGAGGCCTGGACGGCAGAGACCATCACTGCCGCTCAATACACGCGGGGCACTGCAGCAGACGGGCGGGAACTGCCCTTAGCTGCCACTGGTCAGCGCAGCAGCCACCAACTCATCTCGGTCCCCGGGGGAACGAGTGGAACCCGCGCCCGAATGCCAAGAGGCAAGCCGCGCACGCCATTCGGGAAGGAGCCCGCGCTGGCGCTCTGGGTCCCAAGTGGCGACTAGATGGAGCCTCTCAATTCTCCTTTCTCCCAGGGCCCCCGGGCTCGCCAAGTCCCACCCTTTGGGAAAGTGACAGGCTGCAGTTAACTCTTCGGCTGCCTCCACAGAGCAAGCCGCAGGGAAGCCCCATTCCCCAGGCGCTTTAAATGCGTGACAAGCCCAAGTTCACCCTCCCCGACCCCTGGCCGCGTCCAGAACGACCGCAGCCTCCGGCACGCCGGACGCTGCCAGGCCGGTCCTGGGCGGGGGAGGGGGACCAGCGCGCTCGCCCCGCCCCGCCGCGCGGAGGGTCCCGACCGGGCCCCGACCCGGCCCCGGGCGGCGAACGGGCAGGCGCTCACCGCGATGACATTGACGAAGGTGGTCTTGCCCGAGTACTGCAGCCCCACGAGCGTCAGCTCCATCTCCTCCTTCCAGAAGAGCGAGCGGAACCAGTCCAGCAGGCGGGAGATGAGCGCCAGCATGATGGCGGCTGGGACGCGGGGCAGACGCGCGGGCGGGTGGGCAGCGGCGGCGGCTTCCACGCGAGCGGGCCTCGGCCCGGACCCCCCAACGGCTCCTCGGGCCCCGGCGCGACGGCGAACGCAGGCGGCGGCGGCAGCCGGGCCAGGAAGCCGAGCGGGTCATATGACTCTCCCTCCCCCCACGCTGCTCCTGCGCCGACGTCGGCGCCGCGGCAAGAGCGGCGAGGCCCGGCGACCAGGCGCGGCCGCCGCCCGCAGCGCCACCTGCTGGGGTCTCTGCGCAGCACCGCGGGCCGGGCCCTACCCTGGGCTCCTTTCTGTTATGCACGCACTCTCGTTCGTTAGCGTTGCTTCGTCCTCCTTTCCACCATCGTTGATGGACAGTCTACTTCGTGCAGGAAGACTTCAAGACTCGAGGGTTCAGCCTAAAAAACCTTGTCCTGCATTTGTGGCAATAGCGAAAAATGGAAGCCACAAGTAGGGAACCGACTAAATCAACTGTAGTATGGCTCTGAAAGGGAATACTATACAGCTGTAAAAAAGACGAAGTTCTCTGTAACCTGACATGGAATGATGTCCAGGAAATATTTTCAAGGGAGAAATGCAAGGTGCAGCCTATGTAGATAATGATATTTTTGGTGTATGTCGGATACATACATGCAAATATGTATTGTATTTGCATACAGAAATACTGGGAGACTATTAAAAATGGTTTCTTATTGGGTAGGGAAAACTAGGTAACCAGAGGCAGGAATGGGAATGAGACGTCTCTAGATACCTTTTTATATTGCCTGTTCAAAAGTTTAACTTAATTAGAAAGTTGATAAAAAATATCTGCAAGGCTTTCAAATTTAAAAAATCCCTGCCCTCAAGGGGCTTACATTCTAGTGAGGAGACATGTAACGGAATACAGAGATGAAAGATTACTGCCACGTAGCACTGGCTTTACAGACAAGCTGAGCCAAGGAGACAGGAGCGGTCGCTGTTCTAGTGAGGGTCAGGCCAGACCTCCCCTGGGGTGGACCCCGCTGGAGAAGAAGGGAGAAGGAGAGCCAGGCGCACATCTAGAGGGAGCACGTTCCAGACAGAAGGAACAGCAAAGACCTCCCAGGAAAAAGAGCCCGGAATGCTCTAGAAATAGAAATAGGAGGGCTTCTCCAATGAATAAGGCAGGGGGTGGGGAGGGGCGTGGCTAGAGAGAGAGGGTGTCACCAAGTGAAGGAAGCCCTTTGGCCTTGGTTTGGTGTTATTCTTGCTATGATGGGAAGCCAGGAGAGCGGACCAATTTATGTTTTTAAAAATTCACTCTGGCAGCTCCACGGAGAACTGGCTGTAGGAAGTCTTTATGGGTCAGATTGCGTCCCTGTTAAAAGGGATGTTGTGGTCCTTGTCCTGGACCTTGGAACTCGACTTTGTTTGGAAATAGGGCCATTGCAGATGTAACCAGTTGGGGTGGCCATACTGCAGTAGGGGGGGGCCCTCCATCCCAAACGCCTGGTGTCCTCAAAAGAAGAGGAGAAGAGGTGCAGACACAGGACAGAAAAGGGCCATGTGACCACAGAGGCAGAACCGTCCTGGGAGGATTTGCCAGCAAACCGCCGGGAGCTGGGGGACAGGCACAGCCCAGACTCTCTCACAACCTCAGAAGGAATCAACCTTGCCAACACCTTGACCTTGGATGCCTAGCCTCCAGGCCTCTGAGACAATAAATCTGTAAGGTTTTCAGCCACTCAGTTGGTGGGCCTCGGAGTAGCCATACCAAGGAAGGCAGAGAGAAGGAGCAGAAGCGGTGAAGGGGGAGTTTAAGGAAGTTAGTTAGTGTTAGTTTAAGGAAGTGACGAAGGAGTTTGGGACCATGACCTTGTAGGCGCTTAGGGGTCAGTTATCACAGAGCTTCCATTCTTAGGGGAAAGACCGGCAACCAGGAAACAAACAAAGGAACTAATTACAAAAGGAGAAACTGAACACCCCTCAGCCTTCACAGGGACCATAATTCCCTTCACCTCTGATGTCCTCGCTTCCTGGAAAAGTCGCTTCGAGCTCCAGGTTCTAGTTTCCCATTTAAAACGCTTTATAAATTATTTTTCATCATAAAAATTTGTAAAAAATCAAGCAACTCAGAGGTGGGATGAGGAAAAAGTCACCTGTCTCTTGGCACCCGCCATCCCCATCTCTGAAGTAACCAATTTATTTATTTATTTATTTTTAAAAAGGTTTTATTTATTTTTAGAGAGAGGGGAAGGGAGGGAGAAAGAGAGGGAGAGAAACAGCAATGTATGGTTGCCTCTCAAGTGGCCCTCACTGGGGACCTGGCCTGCAACCCAGGCATGTGCCCCAACTGGGATTCGAACCGGGACCCTTTGGTTCCCAGCCCGTGCTCAATCCACTGAGCTACACCAGCCGGGCCATGGAGCAACCCAATTCAACAGCTGACTCTTTTTTGGTCCAGTAGGCACTTACTTTCGAGTGCCAGGCGGGGGGTTTTCACACATACACAAAAATGAGAACATGTGGTAGGAATTATTCTACAGCTTGCTTTTTCACTTACAGTTAAAGATATTTTATTAACAATAAAGGCAAGATATACTCCAAAC
This sequence comes from Micronycteris hirsuta, assembly GCA_004026765.1. Taxonomy (NCBI): domain Eukaryota; kingdom Metazoa; phylum Chordata; class Mammalia; order Chiroptera; family Phyllostomidae; genus Micronycteris; species Micronycteris hirsuta. The sequence continues at coordinate 15,645 of PVJI01008249.1, read as the reverse complement.
CCCTGTATCCTAATTATTTTACTGCTAATTTTCTAATCACTCTTACTGTTACCTGTGAAACAGTAATGGCGATTCATGCGTACTGTATCTTTTTGACAGAAACCCCATAGGATGGAGAGCTGCTGACCCTCCCTTCCCAACTCCGTGCTTGTCATGTCACCGTTGGTAGCTGGACATCGGCCGCAGTGGGAACGAGACCACCACGGAAACTGGCAAACACTCCAAATCAGCACCCCTCTTCCCCAGCGAGCCGGTGGTTAGGCGCGTCCCGGCACACCACTGGTAATCCCTAACTCAGGGCACTAAGGTGAGGGTTAAAGAAAATAACATTCCATGAGGTTAAGCGAGGGAATGAGAGGCAGGACGACTCACCTACGGCGCTGAGCTGGCTTACTTAGACCGACTGACCAACACCAGCTCCTCGGCCCCTCGGCCGTGTGAACTGCGCACGGTGGTTGGCCTCTCCGTGTCCCAGAAAGGGGAATGAAATTGTTCCCTGCCCAGAAGGGTCGCTGTGAGGGGTAAAGGAATGGGTGACACCCTTGCAAGAGTCCCGGGGGCAGCGTTGCCATTCAGTAAATGGTGCTTATGATGTCCAGAACACAGTCACCAGGCTGTCCGCTTCACCAGGCTGGGCTCCGTTTCTCACCTGTGCAATCGGGGTGAGGATGCCAGGCTTACCTGATGTTGTAATGAGGGGGCATCTTCCGTGGGAGCCGCCCAGCAGTGCACACAGTCCTGGGGGTGCACCCTTCCCCAAGAACTTTGTCTGGAATGAACTGGAAACCATGGGAACACGGGGCCAGGTGCTCAGACCCAGGGACCCACTCGCAGGTCACGTGCGACGAAGGTCAGGCGTCCCAGAGTCCCGGCTTTGCGGGTGGTGAGGACCGGAGCCCAGGCGAGACTGACCCCGTGTTTGCTGTGTGACATGAAATCTTGCGCATCAGAGCGGCCGCACCTCGGAGACCATCCTGGTTTTAGCTCCCAGAAAGCTGAGGCTCAGAGAAGGAGGCGTCCCAGTCAGGAGCTTGACTTTAAATTGTAATCTTCTCAAGGACAGAGACCATTTCTACACAGATCTATAAAGTTACTTTGAGTAAATGGGTCAGTCAGTTCAGGGACCCTGAAATCTCGTTTAGGCATTGGTTTTGGGAGCTTTGTATTTGTCTGATGGGATCGTCGTTCTGGACAAGAAGAAAACAGGGTGACACTTTCCGCAGGCCCCCCCTGGGCTGCTGGTCAGCCTCACAGCCTCTTAAAGGGACGGCACCTGGGCCTTAGCCACAGGGCGTGCCTGCATTCGGGCCAGGTCAGCCACAGCGCCAGGCCTTTCCTTACCCATGCATGTCACCGCAGCTCGTCTAGGGGCAGGTGGCGGCTCTGACTTTTATTTTTATTTATTTTTTTAAGATTTACTTTATTTAGCCCTGGCTGGTATAGCTCAGTGGATTGAGCGCAGGCTGGGAACCAGAGGGTCCTGGTTCGATTCCCTGTCAGGGCACACGCCTGGGTTGTCGGCCGGGTCCCCAGTGGGGGAGGGAGGAGCACAAGAGGCAACCACACATTGACGTTTCTCTCCCTCTCTTTCTCATTCCCTTTTCTCTAAAAAGAAATAAATAAAATCTTTTTAAAAAGAAAGGAAAAGAGACGCCCTGGCTGGTGTAGCTCAGTGGATTGAGCGCAGGCTGGGAACCAAAGGGTCACCGGTTCGATTCCCAGTCAGGGCACATGCCTGGGTTGCAGGCCAGGTCCCCAGTGAGGGCCACGTGAGAGGCAACCATACATTGCTGTTTCTCTCCCTCTCTGTCTCCCTCCCTTCCCCTCTCTCTAAAATAAATAAATAAATAAAATCTTCAAAAATTGTTTTAAAAAAAAGATTTACTTTATTTAGTTTTAGAGAAAGGTGAAGGAAGGGAGAGAAAGAGGGAGAGAAACATCAATCGATTGCCTCTTGCACACCCCCAACCAGGGGCCTGGCCTGCAACCCAGGCGTGTGCACTGACTGGGAATCGAACCGCTGATTTCACTTTGCCAGACGAAGGTCCCGGCTTAGCTCTGACTTTTAAAAGGAGTGTCGGCCTCAGGAAAAGAGAAGGAACCAATTAGGGAGTCCTTTCTTAGGAGAAACACACCTCTTTATTCTGAAACAGAGCTAGTCAGCCCCATCTTAAGAAAAAGATAAATTTAAAGAAAAGGCCCTGGCTGGTGTAGCTCAGTGGATTGAGCGCGGGCTGGGAACCAGAGGGTCCCGGTTCGATTCCCAGTCAGGGCACTTGCCTGGGTTGCAGGCCAGGTCCCCAGTGAGGGCCATGTGAGGAGCAACCATACATTGCTGTTTCTCTCCCTCTCTGTCTCCCTCCCTTCCCCTCTCTCTAAAAATAAATAAAATCTTAAAAAAAAAAATCCCTGTCCTGGCTGTAACATGAAAGCTGCATGATCTGCCCCCGTCAGGTTGCTCCCCCCCACCTAGGCTGCAGTTTCCTCGCCTCTGCAGTAAGGGGTTTGGATAAACTGAGACTTAGGAACCTCTCCTATCTGAAACCCTCTGATTTCAGAGCAGCTGGACTGAAATGTTCAGGAACGAAGCATGAGAAAGGAAATAATTCTTTATTTTAAAATAGCCTTTATTTTTTAGATTTTATTTTATTTATTTATTTTAGAGAGAGGAGAAGGGAGGGAGAAAGAGCAATGTACGGTTGCTCCTCACATGGCCCTCACTGGGGACCTGGCCTGCAACCCAGGCATGTGCCCTGACTGGGCATCAAACTGGGACCCTTTGGTTCCCAACCCGCACTCAATCCACTGAGCTACACCAGCCAGGCTAATATAGCCTTTATTTTTATAGGGCAGTTTAAGGTTCACAGAAAATGGAGCAGACAGTAAGTACAGAGAATTCCCATAACTCCCCCCACCCCCGACAGATCCTCTGATTACATTTGCCTCATTTGTTCCAATTCATGCACCGATATTGCTACGTTATTATTAACGCGAGTCCATAATTTACATCAGGATTTGCTCTTTGGGTTGCACGTTCTCTGGGTTTTGACAAATGCATGATGCCATTATCCACCCTTGCTGTATCATACAGAATAGGGCATGCAGCACACCCTAAAGGCCCCCTGTGCTCTGACTATTCATCCCTGACATAACTTTTTCAACCTCAGTAGTTCGTGATTTTAAATATTTAAAAGAAACAATGAAACAAATAGCACAAGCAAGCTAAGCCAAGAGTCGTCAGTGGAACTCAGAAACATCCACATGACCCTTTGACAGAGTAGAAAAGGGTCCAAAAGCATTTTTGTGTGTGTTTGGTGGAGCAGCCTGATTCAGCCAGTCCTGAAGCTGTTCTTCTGAATTTTCCGACTGTACGAGACAACCAGTCTCTCTGTTCCTAAGCCAACTGGCTCTGAGTTTCTGTCACGTGCTCAGGTGAGAATCCGGTCTCAAACAGATTCAAGAAATCAAAACAACAGAAAAGCCCGTTATGAAAGGAACGAGGAAAAGAAGTGAAACAAAAGAAAATGATACAAAGTAGAGGAGATGACAGACCCAGAAAGGAACACAGAGGTACAGGTTAGAAACCTCACTCTCTCCAGGGGACCACTGCGTCACCCAGGTCCCGCTGCCCTGGGGGAGCCGAGGACTGGCCAGTCGGGGCGTGGCGCAATGGAAAAGCAGCCCTTTTGGAATCCGGCAGGTATGGGCATGCAACCTAATTCTCTCACTCTGACTCCTGGCAGATTACTTCACCTCTCTGAGCCTAAAACGGGGACAACAGCGTCTCCCCGTTGGGGTGGGCATGAGAGTCGAATGCAACAGTAGGACAAGGTTTCTTAGCCCAGGGCTCCGTCCATAGAAGGTGCTCGCCAAACGGCACCGTTCTCACTTCTGACCCCCCAGATTCTGACGGTTCCTGTGGAAATCCTCGCCCCACCGGGAGGCCCCCCACGATAGGAGACAGCCCAACCCCAGCTCTCTCCGGCAGGTGATCCGCATCCAGTCTCCTGGAAATGCAAACTGTACTTTGTCCCCACTGACCATGGGGACAAGGCTGCCTCAGTGTGGTGACATGTTTCTGCTCCGCAGTCAGAACGGCTGGCCCCCCGAGTCCACTGGGACCCCCGCCTCTCTAACAGGCCCCTTTCAAGCCCCTTCCCCTCCGTTTAAGATGACAAGTAGGCACCTACACATATCCCCTTGTGGGGGGTGGGGGAGCCGCCCAACTCATGGACAGCCTTCTGCAAACACCATTTTTTTCTTTAATTCCCCTGCTGTGCCCCTTGCCACCCTCCGTGGGGGTGAAGGCTTCAGCCCGGCAAAGCCTCTATACTTTGCAAGTCCTGCCATGGATCATGTCGACTTGTGACATCTGTTATTTAGCACTTCAGCCAAAAGTAGAACATACTGGTTTCACGGACACCATCCATCTATCCTACTGTTATTAGGCAGACCGAGGTCCTCTGAAGGCAGAGACTGTCTTCCCCAACTTGGCATCCAGCGTCCGGCTCTGGTCTGACACCCGGCAGGGGCGTCTGTGAATGCTCCCCAAACAGTGGAGGGTGGCCAGGCTCCTGTCCTCACAGTCCTCGGATCCGCCTCCTTTGGCAGCGGGTCAGTTGGGTTTTATTAACCCCCTAAAGCAACGTCGGATGATGGAATAAAGCGGGGGGCGCACAGGAGAGAGACGGAGTGAACCTCCGCCCAGCTGCTGAACGGATGGCGGGTGGGCGCCAGCGGCGGAGCACGCGCTCAGCACGCGGGCGGCGGGGCCTGAGCTCCGGCTGGTGTTCAGGGGGCCGTGGGGGGGCGCACTGCGCGGGCTGGTCCCGGCGCCAGGGCAGGAACCGCGCTCTGAAGTGCAGTGCGGGGATGCGCGGGCGGTTTCCAAGCAGCCAAGGTCAAAGGCGGCCTGGAAGCTTCCAGGATGGACGTGTGGTTCCAAAACACCCATGGCGATGACCGGGCCTAGGCGGGTGGCCGGCCCTGCTGTGCGCGGGGCAGATGCGTTGAGATTCACGGTGTGCTAAGTCAACCTGAACATCCGGCTTTGGGGCCCAAAATATCCCACGGAACACTGAAGAGAACTTTCAGGTTTTTAAAAAAGAGTTCATTAGTAGTTTACTGGTTGCTTGTAGGAGAAGACAAACGCATGTGGGAAAATAAATATTGGCCCCTTGTGGGGATTCGTGCCTCTTCGCCTTCTTAGCACGGCCAAGCAACCGAGACTCTCCGCCGGTACCCGAGCGCAGGTTGGGGGCAGGCCGCAGCCGCGGACTCATTGGCAAACCGCATCCCCGTCCAGCAGGTGGCGGTAATGCCCGCGCCGACCGACGGAGCTGAGCAAACCGGGCCGGCCTGTTTCTGCGCTTTCCCTGGTGCTTGTTTCTAAACACTAGAGAAGAGCCGCGGCTTCCAGGACCTCTCTTGCTGGGGAGCCCAGGAGCCCAAGCGAGGCCGCGGCCTCTGCGCTCCGGCCTGCCCTGGACTGCTGGAAGGCGTCGGTGGGCCTCGGGGAAGAGCGGGCCGCAGAGCAGCTGTCCGCGGACACTTTGTCTCCGTCATTCCACACTTGCACACAGCCATGTTAAAAGGGCTGTGGCTGGTGTGGCTCGGTGGGTTGAGTGCCAGCCTGCGAACCCAAAGGTTACCAGTTCAAGTCCCAGTCAGGGCACATGCCTGGGTTGCAGGCCGGATCCCCAGTAGGGGGCATGTGAGAGGCAACCACACATTGATGTTTCTCTCCCTCTCTTTTTCTCTCCCTCTCCCTTCCCCTCTAAAAATAGAGAGAGTGGAGGAGAGAGAGAGAGTGAGAGAATTGGTTGCCTCTTGTATGTACCCTGACTGGGGATCGAACTCACAACCTAGGCATGTGTCCTGACCAGGAATTGAACCCGCAACCTTGTTGTACAGGATGACCCTCCAACCCACTGAACCACACAGGCCAGCGCAGAAATAACTTCTTTTTACTGGACAGTTTATGATCCGAGGTCCCTGGCACAGAGTTGTGGAGAAGCGGCTGCCCAGGAGGCGTATGTGCCCCAAAGCCCTTCCTCTGCGCGAGGCCGCCACCTGGTGCTGGGCAGGAGGAAGTGAGCAAAGGTGATGGGGGTCACTTTGGGACAAGGTGGTTTCAAAGAGGGTGTGCCCTTACTTGTCTCCGCCCTCCCTGCTGGAGGCAGAGGCCTCCAAGGCAGAGCCCTGAGCTGGGACAAGCGGCCACGAGCTCCTGTGTCAGATTGCCGTCCGAGTGACAAATGCACTTCAACTGCGTGAAGCCCCTGAAAGGGGGCTTAGTAACCGTAGGAGCTGGCATTTCCCGATGAAACAGGGCCAGCCTCCATCTCCCTGACTCCATCTAATGTTCTGTCCTCCTTACAACGCCCCCTAGAGGCAGTGTGTATTACGGTCAGGATCATGGCGTCCTGTCAGGCCGGCTAGAACTTGAGGTCCATTTCCAAAACTGAGCCGGTGGCCTGTTCTTGGGCAAGCCAGTGGACTTCTCTGGGCGTGGTTTCCTGGTGTGTAAAAAGAGTCTTCTGGCCCTGGCTGGTGTGGATCCATGGATTGAGTGCTGGCCTTCAAACCAAAAGGTCGCCAGTTCAATTCCCAGTCAGGTCCCCAGTTAGGGGCATGAGAGAGGCAACCAATCTGATGTATCTCTCGCACACGGATGTTTCTCTACTTTTCTTTCTCCCTCCCTTCCCGTCTCTCTAAAAAGAAATAAGTAAAATCTTTTAAAAAATAAAATGAGGCTTCTGTTCTCCGCTTCCCTAACTAGATACATTAGGAAGCAGGGTGGGATTGGAAACAGGTCCTAGCAGACTTGGCACCAGGAACCCAGACAGGACAAGCATCAGGGTCCCTGGGACTGACGCATCAGAGCAGAGCCCAGGGGCCTTCGGTGGGGAGGAGATGGGGCGTTGCGGCCCGTGTTCCCGGGACGCACAGGTGAGGCCGGTGGGACGGGAGAGAGGGCGTCTCTCAGCGCACAGCTGCTCTCTGCTGGGTATCAGGAAACGGGGCCTCTCCTGGTCTCTAAGGGGTGCTCAGGGAGGTCGTCCGGTGACACTGAGGAGAAGGAGCACCAGCACTGGGGAGGCATGGGAGGAGCGCTGCGGGGAGCGCAGGGTGACACTCCTGCCCCTCCCCTTCTGCTTGGGCCCCAGGGCCTCTCCCAGCATCCCTAGCGGGAGTGCAGGATCCCCTGCCCACCTGTGGCCCCTCTGTCACCACTGCCTGCCAGGGCGTCCTTGTGTGGCACTAGGAGTGGGAAGGGAGACTGTCCCTTCCCTTCCTTTGGCCAGATACTGGCAGTTGGAAAAGCAAAAGCAGATGTTTGGCCCAAAACAGCTTCAAAGAAGGATGAGGACAGGCTAGCTCCCGCTGCCCTGTGGGCAGCGATGGGGAGTGATGACGCAGACCACGTCCCGTGCCCGCCTCCACGATCCCTGCCGCCTAGCTCCCGGAGCAGCCTTCGCGGGTCCGCATGAGGACCCGGCCCAGCACCACTCAGACCCCTGTGTGAAGAGGCAAGAGAGGAGAGAGCAGAGCCGAGACGCAGGCTCCCGCTTGGTGCCCCCGGGGCTGCACCGCGGGGCACTCTGGCCCGGGCTGCCTTCTCCAGCTGGTCTTCTTGTTTTCGGGCTTTGGTTTTTGCTGCTGTAATTTTTAGGTGTTGGAATTTGGACAGATTTGCTTGGGTGGAAGGCGGGGGAAGGCTTTGCACACTGTGAGGAGAACCAAGAAAAGGTATTTTCCAGATTCCTGCCTTTACACTCAAATAAAGTATTAACATTCAAAGAAAGAAAGAAGGAAGGAGGGAGGGAGGAAAAGAAGCCTCCAGAGCCCTAACAGTTAATTGCACACTTACCTTGTTCTCCGGTTCTCCGCATCCCGGAGACAGATGACCTTGGACATGAGGCCTGGAGTTAGTCATGTGACCCTCCGTCCTAGGGCAGCTGCCCCAGCTCTGCATGATGGTCTGGGACACACACTGTGTACTGGACAAAGTCTGCCTGCCTCTGTTTCCTGGCCCGGTCCTCTCTGCTGTCTTGGGTCTGATCTTTCTGCCACATGTGCGTCCCCAGCGAAGGCCTGACCCTGCAGGGGAGGGGGCGGGGGGCCTTCACTGAAGGTGAGTTTTCCGTGCACGTCCCCCCGTGGGGCTGGCGTGGGACGGCTTCCATGCCTTCCTCTGGGGGATGCTGATGGACCCTCAAGGCCCAGTCTGCCTCCGGAACTCCAATGCTGGCCTAACTTTCACCGTTGCCTTATGCTTCCTCAGTGTCCCTAGTGCGGAGCACAGGCCGGAGGGGTCAGGAAAGGTCAGGAGTCTGCGATCAAAGTGTGAGCAGCGCTGTTTTTTTCTGAGGCCTCGGTCCTCGGTCAGCAGGAAGCCACCTTCTCCCTCTGTCCCTCTTTGTGCGTCCACACTTCCTTAACGGCCTCTTCAAAGGCCCCGTCTCCAGGCACAGTCACATGCAGGGGCCCTGGGGGTTAGGACTCCAACACACAAGTTTGGGGGAATACAAAGTAACCCACCACAGTGGGGGACACAAAAGGCTCTGCTGTGGGGTTTTCCTCTCACGCTAACCGGGGCGGGGGGGCACAAAGCACCAGCCAGCATCTCTGAGTCCCTACGGCCTACCAGGTACCACACTCGTTTCTCCTTGCAACCGTCTGCTGAGGCGGCGGCAGCATGCCCATTTTCCTGAAGGGAAGACAGAGGCTTGGAGGTCGTACAGACTTGCTCAGGGTCACACGGTGGGCAAATGGAGAAGCTAGAACTTGAACTCAGATCTCCTGACTCTAAGCCGACACAGTTAACTGTTTCTAGAAAGTGCCTCTTGTTTCTCTTCACGGCTTTCCAATCGCATGGTTGAAAGTGCTAACCTCCCGCATCAACAGCCACGATTAGTTTAACTGCTTGTTGCTTTGTGGTGTCTTCCTTAAGTCATCTGCAGGCTTCTCTGCAGACAAGAAAACCACCTGGGAGGTAGCAGACACCAGGTGCTGCCTGTGCCCAGGCTGGAGAAGCGTGACCAGATGTTTGTTTCCTCTTGGCAGCGTCACGGCTCCTGCGATGGTCCCCTCCCTGCAGCTGAAGCTGAAATCAGAACTTACTCCATTCTCCGTCTCACTCACCTGGCGTCGGCCCAAGGCGAGGTTAGCCAGTGGGAGATTCTGAGAGAGCTGCAGCCAATTACCCTGAGAAATCTGCTGAGCCCGAACAGAGTTATGCTACGTGCTCGGTGGGTGGCTTCGCGGGACGGAGGCCAAGATCTGTCATCTGCTTGGCCTTGCCTTGGATTATTCATTGACTGGGACGACCTCCTTCCCGTAAGCTCATGCAGCTCCCGTCCCAGAAACGGGGACAACACCAGCCACCACACGGACCCATCCACTCCACACAGAATGTTTCTAAGAGACAGATCTGAGATACTACTGAATATCCCCGGCTTTCCCTTTGGAATTCACAGCAGGAGATGAATAAAAACAAGTGAGTGATGGGTGTGGGCGGGCGTGTGGGTGGGAGGCCCTGCAGATTCCATGGCATGTCTCCTGCTATAAGCCAGGCACCGCGCCTGGTGTTTTCCAATATTATCCCGCTGAGCCTGCACCAAGCCCATAGGTACGTGCAGTCGCTCCCATGGTACAGATGGAGAAACTGAGTCTTTACAGCTCTGTTGTCCCACATTGTAGTCACTAGGCACGAGTGGCTATTTACACTAAAGTCATTAAAATGGAATAAGTTGCCCTGGCCGGGTAGCTCAGTGAGAATGTCATCCCAATACACCAAGGTTGCAGGTTCGATCTCTGGTCAGGGCACAGACAAGAGTCAAACAATGCACCTGGCTGGTGCGGCTCAGTGGATTGAGTGCCAGCCTGCGAACCAAAGGGTCACTGATTTGATTCCCAGTCAGGGCACGTGCCTGGGTTGCAGGCCAGGTCCCCAGTAGGGGGCGCACGAGAGGCAGCCACACATGGAAGTTTCTCTCCCTCTTTCTCCCTCCCTTCCACTCTGTCTAAAAGTAAATAAGTAAAATCTTTAAAATAAAAAGAATCCACCAATGAACACATCAATAAGTGGAGCAACAAATTGATGTTTCTCTCTCCCTCTCTTTCCCTTTTCCCCTCTCTCTAAAATAAATAAATAAAATTTAAAAAAATGTAAAAAGTCAGTTTCTCAGTCACAGCAGCCCCACTCCAGGTGCTCAGCAGCCAGATGTGACTCGTGGCCGCCGCATTGAACAGCCAGACAGAGAACGTGTCACCGTCAGAGAAAAGCTGTACCAGACATGCCGCTCCAGAGTCTGTCTCCAGGCAAAGAGACTTGCCATTCACTTCAGCCAAGGCGAGATTCAAATCTGCTCTGTCTGCTCCAGACCCGGCTTCTCCCCGCTCTCCCACCACACCTACGGTAACCTGTAACCTGTGATCTTCCCTGGCCGCAACCTTGACCCTGATTCCTTCGGTATTCCCAGGGCGGGGCTTGAACTCCAAGCCCCTTTCATCCCTGTCGGGTGTTTTGGAAAAATGCGGTGAAATCACCAGCAGGGGGCGCGCGCCGCGCGGCGCTCAGAGACGCACCGTCCCTAGAAGTGCTTGCAAAAGCCAAAAACTGCTTTTGCGGCAAGACTGAGCCTAGAGGTGACATTCGAATTGTGGACACACACTCCTGTCTCTTCCTCTGTAGGTTCTTTTTACTACCACTCAGAAACTTTGCAGTAAAGGTGTCTAAAAACTGGAAAATACAGCCACCTGCCCATGTTCGCTCCCGTCTTTAAATACATGCGGGGGCTCTCAAATTTACCCCTCCAGCCCTGCCAGGTGGCTCAGTGTCTCCTGATACAGCAAGGCTGGGGGTTTGATCCTGGGGCAGGGCACACACAAGAATCAACCAGGGAACGCACAAGTAAGTGCAACAACAAATCGATGTTTCTCTCTCTTCCTCTTTCTCTCTCTCTCGAATCCATAAATTAAAAAATAAATAAAGTAAAATTTCCACCTCCTGACAGACCTGTCCCTGAAACTCTAAATGCATTTAACCAACGGCCTGCTTGGTATCTCACTTGGGCGTCAAGGAGGCGTTTCAAAACGAATTTGACCAAAAAAGGAATTCTTGTTTCCCTGACCCCTCAGGCTCCCGGATTTGCTCTTGGCCTGTCTTCCCTATTTCTATAAATAGTACCACCAGCCACACAATTACTCAGGAACAAATCCTAGGCGTTGGCCCTTTGGTGGTCTCTCTCTCTCTCTCTCTCTCTCTCTCTCCCTCTCTCTCTCACACACACACACACACACACACATACACACACCCTCATTGCTCCACCAGCAAGTCCTGGTGGCTGCCTCTGCCTGGGACGGAGACCTTGAACCCATGGGCTTCTCCAGGTCTCCACAGCCCCGCCCTCCTCCAAGCTGTCCTCCTCTCTGGCCCCTAACTGGTCCCCTGCGTTGACGCTGGTCCTTCTCTACCTCCTTGTCTCAGAGAGGCCATTTCAAACCAAGTCAGAGCACGTTACTTCCTTTAAAATAAAGTCTGAGTCCTTCTCACGGAGCTCCTGTGGGCCTCCAAGACTCTACGAGGCCTGGCGCCGGCCTGCCTCTCTGACCTCATGTCCTAGGACTCCTGGTGGTCACCAACCCCTATGCCTCTGGGGCTTCCGCAAGCCCCCCAAGCCCTCTCCTACCTCAGGGCCTTTGCACAATCTCTGGGCTCGACTCGGGGGTCACCTCCTCAGAGAGACCTTCCCTGGTGACTCTGTGTAAAGTGACCTTCTCCTGCTGGTCTCCAAACCCTCACACTGTCCATCCTTCAGAACATTCACCCTGATGGCAAATGATGGCGACCTTGTTTGCCTGTTTGTTCGGCTCTTTGCTGGTGGCCCCTGCACTGGAACGCAAGCGTTTGTTCCCATGCCTTTCAGACGAGGAGGGAAGGAACACGCGTGTCCGAAAGCACACTTTCCACGAACCTTGTCCTCTTGCCTCCCTGTCTTCCAAACCCCTTTGGCTGCCTTGCTTTGGCATTTCCTTCCAAGCCAAGCTACTCAGGACTTTAGATCATGGCGCAGCCCTGCTCGGGCTGCGGGGGCCTCCCATGGGTGCACGTCCAGGCCGGAAGGGGACTTGCTGCATTGTCAGTGGTGCTTCCTGTTGGGGGAGAGTCCCCCCCCATTACTGCTAACAGTCACCTGTGGGCAGTGGGCCTCCCACGGGGACAGGCGGGGGGGGGGCGGGCTCATTCACGGCAGCAGCGCTGGTCACAGCAGTGTCCCCTCTTCCTGGACTGTGGCCTTGGCTGCACCGCCTTTTAAGCGGGGTAATTACCACCTGGAGGAGGTTTCGCCTTCCGCTGCAGTCCCCGCTCCCATGCTCTGTGAACGGGGCAGTCGCACAGGCATTGGCTCGCCCTCTCGCCCGCCGTGCCTACCACGTGCCAGGTGCTCCGTGCCGGGGTGGGGACACAGAGAGGCACAAACACAGCCCCGCCCCAGCTCCCACAGTCTGCGACCACGAACACCCTCACCCAGCTGGACCACCGGCCTGAGTCTCAGCAGCTTGCTCTGAAAAGCTGTTGGTTCTTTTCAAAAATCATAATCTTCCTTGGCCTGGCTGGGGAGCTCAGTTGGTTAGAGCGTTATCCAGATGTGCCAAGGTTGCGGGTTCGATCCCCGGTCAGGGCACAGACAAGAATCAGCCAATGAGTGCGTCCATAAGTAGAACAGCAAATCGATGTTTCTCTCTCCTTCCCTCCCTCTTTCTCTCTGCCATCAAAAAATTAAAAATTTATTTTTAAAATCAAAACCTTCCTCAATGAGCAAAACTCCAAAAAGTTCTCAGGACACATAAAACCTCATGTTGCCTGTGAAGATAGTTCAAGAGAAGAATTCCAAGTCTTGGGAGCAAAAACAGTCAACAAAATAAGTCTGGCTGCCAAGAGAGCTTGGACGGAACTATCATTTATTTAGTGTATAAATTCTGGCACCAAAAAAAAAAAAAAGATCATTCTCGTTTCCTTAAAACTAGTTCTTTGCTCCACCACAACCCCTTTTTCTTAAAAGTTCTTTTGAATTACAGTTTTTAGAATTTTTTAAAAAGATTTATTTATTCATTTTTAGAGAGAGGGGAAGGGAGAGAGAAAGAGAGGAGAGAAACATCAATGTGTGGTTGCTTCTGACGTGGCCCCCACTGGGGACCTGGCCTGCAACCCAGGCATGTGCCCGGACTGGGAATTGAACCAGCGACCCTCTGGTTCCCAGCCTGCACTCAATCCACTGAGACACACTAGCCATGGCCACAACCCCTTTTTCTTAAAACAAATATTTTTGTGACATTGCCTTTCCTGTGCCCAACTGAAATCTATAGACCGTGTAATCGACAAACACATTTCTAAATGGCATGTTGTTCTACATGGGAGAAATAAAAGATACAGCTCACAGGGTCACACGTATTTCAATATGAAAGCGCTCAGCTGGCCCGGGAAGGCGGTGAGGAGTCCAATGTTGGCGCCTGCTTTTAATGGCTGCGTTGGGGCTTCAGGGGGTGGGACGACAGCTGACTGAATGTTGTTGCCCCTTTGCTTTGTGTTCGCTCTTTCCAAATAAGGACTTCGGGTGGTGAACGCACAGTGCGCTAGACAGCGATGTGTTACAGAACCGCACACCTGAAACCTGCAGGACTTTATTAGGCAACGTCACCCCGATACGTTTAACAACGTCTAAAACACTTCCACGCGTGGAATAGCTGCCGGTGAAGACCGATGTGGCTGTGTGCAACGGGCCACTCGGATTCCCGGTGTGGGCCTGCCGTTCCCGACGTCATTTTCCAAAAGGGCGCACGGCTCTCGGCCAAGTGCCAGGGCCTCCCTTCGGTCCCTGCAACGGAAGCGTTCCTGCGAAGCTCGGTGGCTGTTAAGCTGTGCTGGCATTTGTGTTTATACATAAAAAAATTAGGGTCTCTGTTCAGGCAACAAACAATAACTGCAGCTTGCGTCGATGTCTGGCGGGACATTCCAAATCTTGAGGGACACAAGCCAACTCTCTGTCCCACCGGCCTGTCTCACGCCGGCCCCCAGAGCCGGCAGGACACGAGACTTCCCCATGTCCACCCCTCACCCCTGGGTCCTTGTGAAACCCACACGCGCTGTCACAAGGAAACATCCCCTGAGACGGCGCCGCCCCCTCTCAGACCCGCTTCCCTGAGTCACGCGTCTAAGGAGAACTCAGGTCTTCCGGTCACTCTCTGGGTTGCCACCCCGCTGGGAGTCCAAGGGTTAGCACCAGGCCAGTGGAGTGGACGGCGCAGAAATAACGATGGCTGGGACAAGGGAAGGCCTGCCCCTGGGAGTGACAGGCTGACCCTCGGGCAGCAGGTGAAACTCCAGCTCCGAAGTGCACACAGTAGGGTGACGGGGAAACCAGGCAACAGATGGCAGGGACAGAGGCCCTGTGAGGCCAGGGTGGTGAGCTGCAGCCACGGGACAGTGTGGGGGTGGGGAGCAGGGCCCCCTGGCTGCAGGAGAGTCGCAGTGCAAGGGCAGCTCCAGAAACCCACGGGGGCGGGAGAGAGAGAGAGACGGGTGGAGGGACCCGGGGGTGCTGGTGAAGGACTTGGGTTGCGCGATCAGACAGGTTCAGATGCCACCTGCCGAGATGTGTGCCTTGGGCCAGTTGCCCGACTTCTCCTTGACTCATCCTCCTTGTGTATAAAACGGGCACCGACGGGAGTCCTTTCGCTGGTGTTTCCGCTGCGGCCCTGCGAGCCGCCCGGGAGTGAGCCCTGTCGGATCCCCGTCCCCTTTGCACCCGGAGGACCTGCCGCTGAGCAAAGGAAGGAGGCCATTCTCATGGTCGTGAGTGACGGCCGAGAGAAGGGACCCGGCCTTGGAGCCGGGGTAGGAAGTGGGGACTTGATTTCTTCACTGGGACACCAGAGCCCAAGCAGCACCAGTGACAAGAAGAGCAAACCAGATACCCCGGGGAGATGCACCGAGGCTCCCGAAGACTCTGAGTTCCCAGGACGAGGCCGTGCCCCCCGCCACAGAGAAAAGGTGGCCTCGGACACCACAGCGCGTTGGCAGGGGGCCTCTGCCGGCCCCAGAGGGGCCCCCGGCCCCCCAGGCCTGCAGACGGGCGACCCCCTGACAGGTTTGGGGCTTAGACACCTCAGTGCTGAACGCCAGGAGCCCCACGAAGTGAGGGGGCGCACGCCAGCCCGGGCCTCCCCTGCACCCGCTCCCTACCACGTCCCCCTGCGTTCTGACCTCCAGCCACACCGGCCATTTCCTTGTTTCTCGAAAATTGCTACGCTTCCCCACCCACATCCCTACCACTCGCACCCCCAGCAGCCACACCCCCAGCACCCACACCCGCAGCACCCACACACCCAGCACCCACACCCCCAGCACGCACACCCCCAGCACCCATTCCGCCTGGCTCAGTCCTGCTCGCCCTTCAGGTCGCGGTCCAAACCCCGCTTCCTGACAGAGGCTGACCCTGAACCCAGATTGGGGCGGCGCCCTCTCACTCCCGCCCACCCCCCAGGGCTCCAGCCTGGCCTTCCTGGTGTCCAGTCCTGGCTGCTGCAGGCTCTCCCACCTGAGCAGACGCTCTGGAGGCAGACACTAGGTGGCGCCCT
>PVJI01008248.1:0-72542 GCA_004026765.1 Micronycteris hirsuta | reverse complement strand
CAGAAGGAAATTTCTAGAACCTTCTCACAAATAAACCACAGACACAAAATCAGTAGGTCAGGTTCAGGACCTGGGCCACCAGGACTGGAACCACAGAACTCTTGCATCCCCAAACCAGCTGGGTTTGCTTCCCCTTTCTCAGAAACAGAGCCCAGGTGTGCGGGGCAGTGGGAGCAGGGCCACCTTCCGGTTCCCTCAGGGCCGTCCCACAGCAGACATGAGATGCTCCGGGTTGATGTGATGTGATTTCATCTGATCTATTCAGAACCCAGAAGAAGCTTAAGCACCTAAGCAAATAGAGGAAGCACAGAAGCAGGGCTTACCCGCCTGCCTCAGTGCCAGTTCAGGACCAAGGGAATCCTGGGCTCTCTCAGGAAGTACCCCATCTGGCCAGGCCTGCAAATACTGCACAGAGTCCCGGCTGACTTAGCAACACTGGTTGAAAGGTCCATCTCCCCTCATTGCCCACGGCCGCAGTCTGGACCCTGGACAGTCGGTGGCAGCCGCTCAGTGGAGGAAGCTGTGCTCTGGGGACTCCGAGGCCAGCTCACAGCCCCAGTCCCCCTGTCCCCACCATTAGGCCTCTGTTCCTGGGAGCCCCACTCATGACCTCCTCTCATCCCTTTTAAGGAGCCAGGCCCCCCAAACCATAATGAGATATCACTTCACATCCATTAAGATGGCGTTTATGTTTTATACAAAACCTGAAAATAGCAAGTGTTGACGAGGATGTCGAGAGATTGGAACCCTCAGGCCCCGTTGGTGGGAATGTGAAATGCGCAGCCACTGTGGAAATTGGTGGAGGGTCCCTCAAAAAATCACACATAGAATCACCATATGATCCAGCAATCCCTCCTCTGGGCATAGACCCAGAAGAAGTGAAAGCAGGGACTCGAACCCATACTCCCAGGTTCGTGGCGGCATCACTCACAGCAGCTGAAAGGCAGAAGCGCCCGAGGCGCCCATTCACAGAGGAATGGGTAAACCAAGTGGAGTACTACTCAGCCCTAAAAAGGGAGGAGATTCCAACACCTGCCGCATCACGGAGGAGCCTCAAGAACCTTGTGCTCGATGACGTCAGCTAGTCACAAAGGGACGAATACTCTACTGACTCCACAATGACATGGGGGTCCTAGAGGGACAGCAGAAGAGGGGCTGCAGGGGTGAGGGAGGGGAGTTAGTGTTTGGGGAAGACAGAGTTTCTGTTTGGGATGATAAATGAGTCATGAGGTGGATGGAGGTGAAGATTGGACAGCAATGTGAATGAACTGAATGTCACAGAACTGTGCACTTAAAAATAGTTAAAATGGTAAGTTTTTTATATATTTTACCATAGTGAAAACAAAAAAATTTAAAAATTTAAAAATTTAAAAAGCCCCAGGTCCAGGGGTCCAGCAAGAGCCAAAAGCAAGCACCACAGGACCCCCCCCCCCACCCCGCCCAGCAGCCCTCCACTTTGAGAAACCAGAGGCCACCCCGGGGCCAAGGCAGGCCACAGGTGCCCCCTCCAGGCGGACGCTGGCCATCCCTGCACCCTGCCTGCCGGCTCCAACCTTGTGAAGCGAGGGGACTCCTGCCCAAGAGGAGGCTGGGCCCAGCATAGCTCCTGAGAGACCGGCCACAGAGGCAGCCTTCCCGGGGGCCAGGTGTGACTCACAGCCTTTTCCTTCTATTTTAAATTACACCTGTGACTCATGGTTACGTTCCCTGCAAAAATCAAACAGCATAGACAGACCCAAAGCCCTCCCCTCCACCCCCAGGGGACACGCCTCTCTCAGAGAGCCGCTGCTGGCATACACACGCTAGGACGGACAGAAGTGTGGGCGGCGTGGGTGCCTGTGTGGGTGCATGTGGCATGTGTGTGCTGGTTGTATGTCTCTGGCCTGTGTGGGGGGTGCCTGTGTCATCTGTCTGTGTGTGTGTGTGCACATGCTTGGCTCTGGCTGTGGTTAAGGCTGTGCTCCTGCTCTGGGACTTTCTAGAACCTAGTCTCTCACGGTGTCTGCCCCCACTGGTAAAAAGGGAAATGAATATTCTTGGGGTTACTAGGCCTTGAGCACCCCTGGGCTGGGTGCCAGCTGTGGGGACCCAAAGGAATAACAGTGCTCTGTGGAAGGATGGCGGGCCAGCAGATTGAGGGCTGCGGATGAGGCTTGGACAGGCCAAGAGTCAGAGCCCAAAGCAGGGCAACTGACCAGCCACGTGCAGGTCAGGTGACCATGGGTGTTTCCGAGAGGAACCTGCTGGGGACCCCGCCCTTGAGCCACAGTACTGAAAACCAATAGGCTGGGGCCCTGAGACACCTCCGCCCCACCCAGCCCACCTAGTGCCTTGCAAGGAGCTGACCCTCTCCTGCACCGGGTGGTCCTGGGGAGGCAGCTGGCATTGCCAGAACCAGCGCTGCGACGGGAGACCAACCAGGACCTTGCTGGCATGGCCTGAAGCCTGGGGACAAGGTCCATTGTCCTAAGGGCAAAGGTGAGCACCCAGCAGGGCTCAGCAGGTCCCTGGGTCCCTGCTAGTGGGTGGTCGGGGACAAGCCTGCCCTCCGCAGGGGATGCCCACTTCCTTCAAGATGGCTCAGTGTACCGGCCAGGCCCCTACCCACCCCAGCCGAGCTTCACAGGGGAGGAGGGCAGAGAAAACGAGTCATTAAACAGAGCCCGGCCCCTCGTGGCCTGATCTTAGGAACACTCAAGGGGTTTTCCACGTAGGTTTGGAAATGCGGTCAGCTTGTCCATGGCCCTGGGAAGATGTCCGGCCGCGTGGCTGAGCAGCACTTCTCTGTCCCCAAACGCCGCTGGGTCTGTGCCGTCCCACGAGCCCCACAGAGCGAGCTGGTTGGCGGCAGTGAGGGGCTCGCTGTCGGTGCACATTATTATTCTGAACAATGCTGTCACGAGCATCTTTTCCGAAGCTCTTCTTTTCCACGTGAATTTTATGTTAGAGTAACGCCTTAGAAATGGAATTAATAGCCCTGGCTGGTGTGGCTCAGTTGGAGCGTGGTCCCCTTTGTTACTGAAAGGTTGCGGATTCGATTCCCGGTAGGGCACATACCTGGGTTGCAGGTTCGGTCCCTGGTCTGGGTGCGCATGCTCCGCTGTCCAGGCGTGTATGACCCCTGGTCCTATGTGTACGGGAGGCAACCAATCGGTGCTTCTCTCTCGCATCGATGCTTCTCTTCCTTCCTCTCTCTCTAAAAAAGCAATGAAAAAGTGTCCTTGGGTGAGGATGTTTTTTAAAAAAGGGACTGATAAATGGATAAATGCTCTTAAAGCCTTAGGTACATGTTGCCAAACTACTAGAGGAGACTCCTGATTTTAAACTTTGCCAGCACTTAAGAATTTTCATTTAAAAAGTAACTTGCTAATTGCGGAGGTGAAAAGACGCAGTATCGGCACTGGTTTCCCGGGGCTGCTGTAACAGAGCCTCACAAGGAGGGGAGGCTTCAAACAGCAGAAACGGACTCTCCCAGCTCTGGAGGCCACCTGTCTCTTAAGTCAAGGTGTCCCCAGGCTCTAGGGGAGGGTGCTCGCTGCCTCTTGCAGCTCCTGTCGGTTCTCAGCAGCACTTGCTGTTCCTCGACGTGGAGGTCCATCACGCCAATCTCTGCCTCCGTCAGCACGTGGGCATCTCTTCCCCGGGTGTCTCTTCTGCTGACAAGGACCCCAGTCGGGCCGGATTAGGGTCATCCTGCTCCAGTCCTACCTCATCTTAAGTAATCACATCCACAACGACTCCATTTCCAAGTGTGGTCGCAGCCTGAGGTTCTAGGGTCAGGATGCCAGCGTAGCTTTGGGGGAAACACAATTAACCCATAACAGTGTGCATTGATTTTACTGTGTGATTCTTGAATGTCCCCACTGAGGCTGACCCTTGTCTTCATGTCCACTGGCCATTTGTATTCCCGAGAGTCACTTCCCTCCAGTCCCATGAGCGGGCCTGGGCCAAGACTCCCGCGGTTGTGAGTGACAGAATGCAAGTCCCAGTGCTTCAAGCCGAAGGGGAAAGAGAAGGTTTGTATCACTAAAGGGTACAGAGCACATTAGGCTTCAGGCTGAGCTGGACCGAGGTCCTCGAATGTTCCTCTGCGTTCTTCCATCCTTCCACCAACACTTCTCGGCTCAGCTCCCCTGGCAGGCTTTGTTCTCCCGCCGCACGTTCCATTCTGCAGTAGCAATAGCTGGTATCTTCCCAGCGGAACCGCCCACGGCAAAGGCATGCCTTTTCCCCAGCAGCTCCAGCCCGTGACTCAGGGAAGCCCTTCCCTGGCCAGGTGTATGTCACTTGTTTGTCCCCTGGAGGTGAAGTGTAGGTCAGCTCATTCAAATCTCATGGACTAAGGGTGGGAGGGGGTGGTTCCTGAGACCTGTGGCCAGATGAAGGAGCCACCAACTCCTCTGAGTGGGTCAAATCAAAGATGTCTTCTACTAGAGTAAATGCTTTTTTTTCTTATTTATTCTGAGAACTCTTTATATATTAAGGATATTAGTTCTTTACATCTTTCTCACACATATTTTTCTTACATTTGCCTTTGTTGTTGTTTTTCCCCTGGATGCCAAATGCTGCCTTTGGGGCTGTGTCACCTCTGTGGTCCCTTGCTATGTAGCCTCATTGCATACCAGCGTTCAATTGGACTTTGTCAGGCCACATTCTGTGGGTGTGAATGCTGCCACTCAGCAGAAGGGGAAAAATCCCATGCCTCATTCTTCAGTAAATGAACTGGCATTGAAAGCTTACCTGTATTACTACAGACGTCACAGCTGAATGCTAAAGCAGCGGAACTGGGCCACACCTAACAAAAGCAGGGCCGTCCCTGCAGAAGTCACTGGGGTTGTGCAACCAAGGAAAAGAACGCCAAGGGCTACTTCTGCATGAGTAGGTCTCAAGTCCTCTCTTAATCTCCCAAACGTGATAAGGAGTGTGACTTTGATCTCATTAGCCTGAACTGAAGGCAAATGCCACAGTGGCCTGACCCTCCCTGGGGCTGGTACCGCCTGCCTAGGAGGAGCTCCCGGTGGCTTCTGGGATCAGGTGGAACCAGAGATCCAGCTCCTGGCACCCTCCTTCCCAGCCCTGGCCCTGCCAGCCCCCACTCCACTTCCCTCCTTTCTCTCTGCTCCTTTCTTAGGGGTAGATGCTATTGGAAACTTGAGGGAGGGTGTCGCTGTTACCTCTTTGCCTTCCCCTCTTCATTATCAGGGTCCCAAGTCACATCATTATGTTTAAATTCAAGGACAGCAGCACCTCAGAGGTTCCTGGTGATGGGGCCACACAACCGCGGGCCCATGAGGACACGTTTCTTTTGCACAGCTGGCAGGAAAGAGCATGTGGGGCGGGGCCTGGGCAGGGAAAGCGGTGAGGGGTGTGGGCTGGTCACAGGGCACCTGTGGCCCAGGCTCCTGCGCAGATAACGCACTCCTCCCCCGCCCTGGAGGAGGTGACTTAGAGGGCATATAGGGTCCCCGACACCCCTCAGGGTGACAGACCTGCTTGATCCTGTCCCCTTCCCAGGACAGAGGTGTCCTCAGGGTCACAGAACAACACATGGGAAGTGACTAGGAGGGAGAGGGTGGGAAACAGTGTGTGACTGACTGGGACAGGGTCACATTAGATGGAAGTGTCCCCCCAAAATAGGCATTGCATTAGTTAGGGCTCTGCAGAGAAGTAGAACCAATAGAACCAATGGCTAGGGAGGGAGGGAGGTGGAGTTGGATAGACAAACAGAGGGACACGTAGAGATAAGGCAGGGCTATTGTGAGGCACGGCTCCCATGCCTCTGGAGGCCAACAAGGCCTGATCCCCGCTGTTTACAACCTGGAGACTCAGGGGGGCTGGCGGTGAATTCCGTCCAAGTGCGCGGATCTGAGAACAAAAAGTGTCCACGTTCTAAGTCCTGGTCTGAGTCCAAGGGGGAAGGAGGGATGTCCCAGCTCAGCAGTGAGACAAAGAGTCACTTCCCCTCCACCTCCACGGAGGGCGCCGGCCAGAACACTCCGCACGCCTTCGTTCCACACAGCCCAGCTGCTGACCTCAGAGCTGGGGCAGGGCCAGGAAAGGAGGGGTCTCGCAGGGGCTGTGCCCCGACCCCGCCACGCGCCAGGGAGGGAGGGGGCCGAGCCATCACAGAGCAGCCACGCAGGTCCCTGTGTTTGTGATTTGGGGACAACTCTACCTTCTCGTCATGTATTTAGTACATGTCATTGAATTTTCTTCCTTTACAGATTTCAAATAACTCCACAAATCAGGAAAATGTTTGCAAGTCCTTCAGGGTTGCTAGGGACCCAAACATCCCCCCAGCACAGACTCACACTCTCTCCCACACACTCTCACGTTCATACCCATGCACACACTTGCACGCTCATACCCACATGAGAACACACAGCTCCCCTGCCACCCCCTTCTGCTGGCCCCCTGCACAGCTCCCAGTGTGCCCCCCTGCCCGCCCCCCACCCCGCATCCTCTCCCACTTCCCTTCCCGGCCACCTGGTGTTACTGCGGGCCTCCCGGAGGCGTGACAGAAGTTGTGCCAGCGTACACTTGGCTAACCCGTGTAAACACGCCTGTTGCAATAGGTATAGGAGGCCGTCTCTCGGGCCTGCTGGACGTGCTTCCTGCCAGGAAGACCATGGTCCTGAGGCCCACTAGGACACAAGGTCAGCTGGCCATCAGCCGGCTCGCCTGGCCGGCCACAAGGTCCCCTGGCTACAGGAAGCAGGCTGGGGCTGGGCATGGCCGCCTGCAGGGTAGGGTCTTGGCCTTGCAGGTCCAGAAAGGCCAGCTAGGAGCACAGCAGGTATATCCAGGCCCAAAGGCACTCCCACCTTGTCAACCACGGAGTGTCCGTGCCCAGGAGGGAGACACTGGGTGGCCTTGCCAGGAAGGCCAAGCCCAGGTCTCAGGTCTGAGGGTCCCAGGCTGGAGGTGGGACCTGAGGCTGAGTGGGGGAAAGCAAGAAGATGGTCAGAGGGGACAGTAGGAGCTCATGGGGCTGGGCTTCCTGCCCAGGCCTCTGTATGGGGGGCTCTGAGTGTCCTGAGACAGTCCCTCAACCCGACCCATTCACTGTAGCACAGACAAAGACTCGGGTGGCAAGTGCCAATTTCTTTCGAACTGACCGGTGTCCTGGGAGGTGGAAGGGCCAGGTCCTTGCAAGGATATTCGTCAGCAGGGTTTCCTTCAAGGCTGAGGGCTCCGGTTCCTTCGTTCTGGCGTCCAGCAGGTGCCCAGCCCTCCCCCGACCACCCGATCTCAGAACCTGTGCCTCCTGCACGCCGCCCCACTGTGACCTGGCCCTGCTCAGGTTGCCGCGGGAGCTGGGACCAGCAGCCTCTGCAGACCTGGCCACGCTCCTTTCACGCAGGGACAGCCTGTCTCTGACCTTGTCCCAGTTCTAGAGGCACTCACCGGCCCCTCCTGAGTGCCAGCCTTGAACCTGAGTCCTAAAAAGCATGTGTCCCTAGCTCCCAGACGGTGGGCAGCCTGCAGCGCTCACAGACAATGGGTTCCCGTGTCGGTTTATGGGGCGCAAGGAAACCTCCAAGGCCTGTACCTCCGCCCCTGCCTGAGGGGCCTTCTCGGGGCCCATCCAAAACCCCAAGAGCAAAGTCCGATCAAGGGCCAGGGCTTGGTGGATGAATCTCAGCTTCTTTGTGCCACAGGCACTGTGCAGAGGGTGCCCCACGACCCTCCCAGTGGCCCCGTTACCTACGGCATCTACCACTCAGTAAAGCATCTTCCCTTCCCTGTCCCACCTCCTCACGGGGCTTCCTGGGCACGCCTCCAACCACACTCCCTTCACCCAAACCCTTGCCTTTGGGGGAACCCGAACCAAGAGAGCTGAGTGTGGCCCCAGGCGACCTGAGCAAACGCAGGAGCCCTGGTGGGGCAGATGCCCAGACCTCTTCTAGTCCTTTCCACCTGCAGCACCGGGGTGGGGGAGCAGGGCATGTGGAAAGCGAAGGCCCTTCTTTGCTTGGCTTGCTCGGCAGGGTAAAGAAACAGCACAGAGAGGGGTTCAGAGCTGGGGCACTCGGGGAGAGGATGGCCCAGAGGCCCCGCGAGGTTGCTGTTCGGTCCCTGCAGCGCAAGGCACAGGCTCCGCCGTCCTGTGACGTCAGCCACTGTTTATTCCTTCCTCTCTCAGCGCTGAGCCCTGAACCCCCACCTTATGTAGATCAGGTTGGAAATCATCTCAGCTGCAGCTCCCGGCTGATTTAATCAGAGAGAACTGTGGAGCCCATTAGAACTCCACTGGCAATGGCGTTCCTCACCTGCTGTTCAAAAGCTGCCGAGGGCCACAGCCTTTCGGGGGCTGAATCGGGGTGTTCCTGAAGGGCCTCAGGAACAGCCCACCAGCCGTGCCGGCCCCTCCCCCAGCGGAACCCTCCAGAGGCTTCCTGGGGACCCACCTTCAGGAAACCTAATATACTAAAACCCAAGCTGAAATCAAATGCACGTTCCCGAGGCCTTCTTTCTTTCTTTTTTTTTTGCCTAGTGGTTCCCAAAGGACTCCTTTCCATCCGACCAGACCGACGGATACCCTTCCAAGTGCAGCTTCCCCAGAAACAAGTCACTGCAGGTCGGGGGGCCAGCAACGCGCGGGGGAACCTGCAGGAGAGGGAGAGGGCTGGGTGTAGCTCTGTCCTCCCCCTGTGTCCTCATGGGCCGTCCCTGTGTGTGTCTGTGTCCTCCTCTTGTCTCACCGGTCCTGTTGGGTCAGAGCCCACCTGAATGGCCTCTGTTTTTAATGAAATCACCTCTGGGAGGCCACATCTCCAAATACAGATGCATTCTGAGAGGCTGAGGGTCAGGGCTTCAGCACAGGAACTGGGGGGGCATGAAACCCATGACAACATGAAGGAGAAGCGGCCTTCGATAGGACAGCTGCTTGATGGTGTTGCGTCTTGTTTTAAGTGAAGGGGAAGAGTCCACATCCCCCCAGGCCCAGGCTCCGGTGCTTCTCAGCTCCTCTGCCCTGTCACCCCTCGGGTCTAATCACACGTGGGCGCCCCGTCCACATGGTCTGGCTGTGCTTTTGTCACGCAGCACATGTAGACGGCAGCACCCAGATGTCCCTGTGAGTGGGTCAGTCGCCATCGCCCGGGTTCCTGGCAGGGGGAGCAGGTGCCGCTGGTCCAAGGGGCAGGACTAGGACCCCACAGGGAGCACGGAGCGGGCACACACCCCCAGACACCGAGGGGGGGTTGTGCTTCGTCTTCTCTCTGAAAGAGCCGTCTGTGAGTACCACGGCAGAGCTGAGTCCATCCGAGCAAATGGCGCCAACGAGGAGCCCTGCAGGCCGCGTGCACCAGCGCAGGGCCAACTGTCTGTGCTTGTCTTCACACCGGAACGAAAAATAGACGGAGTACAGCCTCTTACCACCAGCCGGCCTGCCTCTCAGGCTTCCATCTCGTCCCTGTCCACCCAGACCTCCCCTCTGAGAAAGGAACGCTCTGTTCAGACACTCCAGCGCCCCAGACCCCATGAGTGTGGCCGGCCCGTTCCCTCCGGCTTCCTCTGCCAGCACCTCCACCGGAAGTCCCTGCTCCACATGGGAAAGCTGCCCCTAGGAGTGTCCAGAGTTTCTTGGGGCTCTTGAGACAGTGAATCTGTGTCTCTATTTTGAAAGCTATTCTTTCTGCAAAAGCTTTTTAAAAAATCAATTTCAGTGAGTCAGTGTGTCAACAGAAGGCAGTGTGAGGACTGGCCTTGCAGGGACCGGTATGACCAGCCTGTGGCCGGGCAGCGGGCCCGAGGGGCAGGGTACATGCTCCCCAGCTCTGCGGTGGGGCCCGCGAGGGCTCCCAGCTTCCTGTGGACTCCTTCGCACCCTTCCCTCCACACCCTAGACCGGCTTCCTGTGGACAGGGAAGAGCACCCGAGTCCCCCAGTGCAGGGACGGGCACAAGAGTGGGAAGATAAGCTGTGTTTCCAGAAAGTTCTTTCCAAGTGCAGAATGATAGGTGAACCTTGGGGATTTCTCATCGATCACCCAGCAGTCAGGGGCTGACGTCAGCAAGGTCCATCGGATCTGGTCAAAGGAATCGTGGCAACCCCTTCCTCCCAAGCTGTGTCCACCAGATCTGAAAAATGGCCAAGGGAAAACCAGGCCCAGGTTTGGCACAGAATGTCCTTTTCAACATGGCCCCGCCGCAGCTGGGCTACACAAGCCCAGGGCCTCAGGGCTGGGCCCCACCAGCGTCACTCCCAGCTCCTGCTCTCTGTTCCTGCCTCTCAGGCTTTGAACCTGGGGCCTGCTGACCCTGGAGGAACGGCCCCTCCCAGGGCTGGCTAATTCCTTCCCTATGCCAACGCACCCTTCCAGAGCCAACATGGCCAACACCACAGGCCACCATCCCAGGGCCAGGTGCCAGGCAACCAGGACTGTCCCCTATGCGCCCATCTGCCAAAATGATGCAAACCGGCCAATTCCAAGCCGGCTGGCCCAGCGCTGCTCAGCCCTTTCCTAGAAAGCATGGTGAAGGCTCCTGACCACGCTGCCCTTCCCCCTCCTGCCAGGCCCAGTGCTCCCCCAGAGGTCCTTCCCCTCCTCTTGAGAAACAAGCTTTTTTCAGCAGCCGTCACCCGACCTGCTGGCCTCACCATACTGGAAAATAATAAAACCCACTTTCAAACCCCTGCACGCACAGAAAGCAGAGGGCCTGGCAAGCCCTTCACCCCTCACCCTGCACAGCCCAGAGGCCACTGCAGATGGCCCCCATGGGGCTTTGTGGGAGCTGTCGCCCTTGCTGGGTGGGGCCCCCTTGTCCATGTGCTCATCTCATGGGGTAGGGTCAGCTGCTGTGCAGTAGCTGTCCGCAGAGAGCGGGCAGCCACGGGGCTGTGTCATAAACATCCGGGGTCTGCTCACACCCTGGAGCCTCTGTCTGAGGGCCCCAGATACCTAAAGAGGGAGGGGTGTCCAGGGCCCACCCCCCAGACTGGGGCACTGGGCAGCATCCTCTGTGCTGGCCTGGCCCCCTTCTCCCTCCCTGTCGGAACCTCATCCCGGTCTGGGGCCTTCGCTCCTCCTCCCCACGCAACGTCACGCCTCTGCTTATTTTGCAGCACCTTCTGGTGGAGCGGCTGCTGGAGCCACGCAGCCAACGCTTCCGTCCTCTAGGCCTATAATCCCACCACACTCCCCTTCCCTGCACACCGCCCCTGGACCCAGCGTCCTCACCTGTCATCCTTCCTGTCACCTCCACCCCTGCTGCTGTGACTCAGCCCTGCTAATCCCCCAGCTCTACTCCCTCCACCCCCACCAGAGCACGTGGTTCTCTGCTCTGCTGGAATCCAGCCCCTGAGTCTTCAGATCCTCGTTCTGCAGGTACTTCCACCTGCAGGCTGCTCCCCACCTCCGGCCCTCCTGGTCCTTAAGGCCCCAGCCAGGGGCAACTCTGCTGCCTCTGGGAACCCCCAGCATCTGAGACGATTCACCCCTTACCTCTCGTCCTGCCCTGGTGTGCCAGCTCCCACCACAGTGCCAATTGACACTCAGGGGCTATCTCCCAGAATGCGCCAGAGGTGACACAGAGGGGCGGAGGGGGTGGAGGGGACGGGAGACCTGAGCAAGGCAGTGCCAGGGCCGGGGTTGGGTGGCGGGTGGGAGTGTGCATTGGGAACCCACAGCTCAGGCCTCTCAGGGGCAGGAAAAAACGGGGTGTCTCCCTTCCAGGGGGCAGATCTAGGGATACCCTTTTAAAAATAAAAAGATTTTATTTATTTACTTTTAGAGACAGGGGAAGGGAGGGAGAAAGAGAAGGAGAGAAATATCAGTGTGTTTGCCTCTCGTGTGCCCCCTACTGGGGCCCTGGCCTGAAACCCAGGCATGTGCCCTGACTGGGAATCAAACCAGCAACCCTTTGGCTTGCAGGCTGGCACTCAATCCACTGAGCCACAGCAGCCAGGGCTAGGGATACTCTTTTATTTATTTATGTATTTTTTTTAAGATTTTATTTTTATTTTTAGAGAGAGGAGAAGGGAGGGAGACAGAGAGGGAGAGAAATAGCAATGCGTGGTTGCCTCTCACATGGCCCTCACTAGGGACCTGGCCTGCAACCCAGGCATATGCCCTGATTGGGAATCGAACCGGCAACCCTTTGGTTCCCAGCCCGCGCTCAGTCCACTGAGCTATACCAGCCAGGGCAATACCCTTTTAGAAAGATCGTCTGAAATTCTCCAGAGCAAAGATGGTCCCTGCTTTGGAGCAGAGGGCTATGGTTGGAGGGGTCAAGTTCTTAGCGGGAGTTACAGTGGGTCACGAAGTTGCCCACAGTGGACTCCTGACCTCAGCAGAGATGAGGTCGTTGCCTTCAACCAGAGGACATTAGAAGGAGCAGCGCTGGAATCAGGCTGACACAGCACTGGCCTCTGTCTGCCTGCTCAGGTCTCCTGGGATGTTCTGGCAGATACGACCTCAAAAGGGTGGCAGCTCCCTGTTCAGCCCGAGTCACCAAGACCAGGACCCTGAGCCTGACAGTGTTTGGACGCAGAGGACCCCACATGCCAGCCTCGCACAGCCTCACCCAGCCTGTGACATGCTACCAGGAGCTCTCTGTGCCGCCCAGTCCTGCCGAGAGGGCAGGCAGGAGGGAGGGCTGGTGGTGCCCTTCTGAGCAGAGCTGCTCCTTCCCCCGGAGCCCAACTCCTGCAGCCAGGGGGCCTCTTGGCAGAGAAGGCCGGGTCACATGGGCCAGCTGGCTTTGCATTTGGATCTTGACTCGGGCTTCCTGTGGTGGCCAGGGCCAGAGGCCATGGAGCTGGAGACTCTGGTCCATCACTGTCACTTGCTGGGAGAGCATGCACCCCCTTCCTCCTCGAGCCTCGGCACCCAAGCAGCCCATAAGCTGGAGCACATCTACTCCCACGCCTTGCTCCTTAAATTAGTACACCCAGCGATGGCAGTGGCCATATCAATGAATGTGCATTTCTCGAGTTTATTTATTGGTTTCTCGATCATCGTCATTGCATTCTCAAGACAATGGGCCCTTCTGGGTAGAACACACCTGTGCTTTGACTGTCTCTGAGGCCTGGGTGGGCGGGGGCGGGGGAAGGGGCAGAGGGCATGAGCAGAGCAGCAAGGCCGGCGTGGCCAGGGGCCACTCCCTCCAGCGTTAAATGGACGTGAGGACTCAGAGGAACTTGGGCAAAGGCCTGGCGCGTGGGAGCTTCTCCAGTTGAGCTGGGAAGAACCCCTGTAGTTTATCAACCCATTGCAGACCTATACTTTCACAAAACAAAATACAAAGGAGCGACTAGAAAAGTGAAATGAAAAAAAAAAAAAAAAAAAAAGCAAAGGTACACAAAAGGCAAGGCCAGCATACTCACTGCTGTTTTCCCATGGAGTCAACTGTCAGACGGGCAGGTGGCAGGACAGGAAAGGCCAAGCGGGCCAGGTGAGGGCCACCAGGCGTCAAGAGGCAGAGAAGTGAAGGGAGGTGAGGACAGATGGCTTGGAGACAGGGAAGTCATGGGTGCTGGAGGGGTTGTGGGGGAGAGACAGGGCCAGGTGTGAAGGACCCCACGCCCATGGATGTGCCGCCGCCCCAAAGTGGGCCTAAGTCACCTAGAAGTTCTGCTGGGTGACCACTGTGGGACTCAGTTTCCCCACATATGTAATCTGGGAACAAACGACCTGCCTCCGAGTTGTAGTGACAGTGACATTATGAGGCCAAGCTGAGCATGTGCATAGAACCTGCAGGTCAGCAGCTCCTGCTTTTACAAATAGGGAAGCATCCACGTCTCACCGAATGACACAAAACCGGCTCCTCCAGTAGCCGCCTGGACTTCAGCAGAACCACTGGGGCTTCCTAGGGGTTAACAGCCCAGGTGGAGCCACAGCCTTCCATGTCTGGTGCTGATAACAACCCCCGGAGCTGGGCCCCACCGCGGCTTCCTTATCTTGCACAGCAGCCTGGATGCCTTTCTAATTCAGGGCTTGCCAAGCAGCCTGGGCCTCCTTAAATGGTCAAACGTGGCCTGATTGCTCCAGCCTGGTCATCCGCTCTGGGTTCCATCCCCTGCCACATGCCGCAGTCTGCCCGGAGCCATCTGCAGGTGGGAAGGGTCGCTCCCACTCAGCCTCAGGCCCACGCTGTCCTGCACCCTGGCCTGGGAAGGGGCCGCTTTCTCTGGGCACTTAGAGCTTGCCAGGGTTGCACTGGGCTCCTGGAACGCCACCAGCAGTGCCCCGGCAGTGCCACCAGCTTCAGCAGCTTACCAAGTGAGCTTCCCTTCGCACCTAAAAATCACCTCCACTCCCTGGTAAAGAAGAAACATTTCTGAAACCAGGAAGATTCTAACTGGAAAAGGCAGGTGATTAATCTTAAGGGCTCCAAACACAGCAGACGCAGGTGCAGCCCACCTGACGGTGGCGGCCCTGAGTGCACCCATCTCCCCACCCCCATGTGGCAGAGTGATGGCAGAAGAGGGGAGGGGCCGGGTGCCCCCCCAAGCCAGTGAGCCCCCTGTGGGAACTCCGAGCTGGCCTCCAGACAGCTATTTTGGGGGTCCCAGAGCTCAGGCTCTGCCACTCCCAGCCCCATGGCGGATCTGGCTCCCTCACTGTGAGGTCTCGGCTGCCATGGCGGGGCCTTGCCCAGCTCCGTGCATCCTCTGTCCACCCGAGGGGAGCCGTGGGGGTTCCTATGGGGCTGCTGTGGGGATTTGGGGTCCATGACTAAATCCGAGTCCCTGCGCTGTGAGTGCCACCCAAGGTTCTCTGTGATGGTAACAGTACAACCCTGGCTTTAAAGAAAGCCCCTCATAAACTCTGCCTGCATGGGGGGGGGTGGGGTGCCTCCCGGTGCCCTGAGGTCTGCGGTCAGCGGGAGCTGCTCGCTGCCTGTGTCTGATCTCTGCTGCCCATTCCCGGTTCCCTCCATCTCTTCTATGACGCCAACTCCCATCGAGGGGTCCTTAGTCCCTTCGCCTGACCCATCTCTACTCCTTCGAGGAGCAGGGCAGTGTCAGGCATCTGAACTCATGGACTCACTAAAGATGGGAGGGGTTGGTTCCCCCAGGATATCACTGTGAGCAGAGGGGTACCTCTGAGTGGCCCAGGGATTCCAAGCCTGTCTGTCCATCCATCTGTTCGGAGTGGTCCTTCCAGGCTCCCATAGCCAGCTTAGCCCCAACCTCTGTGGGCTGAAGGTCCCCAAGGCCCAGTAGCTCTGCCCTGCCCCTTCTGGTACCCACCTTGTTCTTTCGAGGCCATCTGCCCCTGGGTCTGGGACACGTGTTTAGCCCACACTGCAGGGGGTGCGGGCAGGTCCTGTTTTTCTTGCTCATGATTGCAGAACTGGGGCTCCAGCAGCCCGGGGTAGGGGCTGTTCTACCCTTTCCAGGAAGTCCGGGAGCCCCCCCTTCTGCTGAGCCCAGCAAATGCCTGCTAACCCCGGAGTTCACTCCCCTTCCTCACGCCCACAAGGCCCCACCTGCCCAGCCCCTCAAGAGGAGGGCAGTGAGTGAGCTTCACCCAAACTTTCTGAATTGGAACCTCTTCTCCCGCTGTTGGATTTACGCCTAAACTGACTCTTCCGCCACCCCCAGGCAGGGGACCATTTTCTTCCTCAAGCCTCTTCCTGGTGGCGAGGAGCCCCCGGGGCGGGGCAGGCCCTTTGAGAAGACAGTAGCCTGAGTAGGTTACACGCTCAGCCCACAGGTTTCCAGACAAGCCGCGAGAACAGTGGTCAGGGCTTGAGCTGTTCCTCACGTGACAAGTGCTGCGCCACAGGTGGGGGCTGTCCCGGGGGGCCCAGACACCCTGGGAGCCCCAGGAGCCTTTAGCCCGGGAGGGAACCCACCAGGGCTCTCACCACGAGCACCCAAACCTGGCGAACACACTGCAGCCCAACGTGACCGAGCAGCGGTCGGCACAGGCTGCCCCCTCGCCTCCCTGCACCCGACCGGCACCCACATGGGGGCAACCCCTTTGGGGACCCGGGTCATGGCTGGGAGGAAAGAGGCTTCCAGGGGCTGGGGGCAGACGAAGGGGATGACAAAAGCCAGCGAGAATGGACGGGACACTCTTTTGCCTGCTGCCCACGACATGTCCGTTCTCAGGCACATTCTAAAGTGGAGACACATGTGTCCCGGGAGGGTCATGGGCAGGTCCCCAGGGCCCTACACATAAATCTTGCGGGCCAAAACCAAGAATCCTGGCCTCCCCACTTTCTTTCAAACACCGACACCGTTCATGCTGTCCAAGTCACCTTCAATCACCCGGCTCTCGGGACAGGTGACCATCCCAGCGGCCACTCTGGGGGACGCTCTGAAACGGGTGGAGAGTGCTTTGGGGCAAGGGTCGGCCCCTTCCTGTGCTGGGTCCTGTCACCGAATGGACTGCCTTGGGGCAGAGTTGCTACCTTTCCTGGCATGGGGTGGGGGGTGGATGTGGTGTAGCCTGTGCCCTCACCAGCCAGGAGAGCCCCCACCCCGTTCCCTTCCATAGCCCTGCCTATAAGGTGGAGCCTTGGGGCCACGCCAGCCGGTGTCATCGGAATGGGGCTGGGGGCAGTGCTCGTTTGGAAGTCAGACAGCTTCGTCCAGAGGGAGACACAACGGGGCCTTGGCGGGGCTACAGGGCTCTCGAGAACCGGGCCGGCCTGCCGATTCTCCTTCAAGGGGCACAGAAGTGGCATGACGTACAGGGACAGACCTGCGCGTGGCAGCTCAGCCCAGAACAGAGGAGAGGTGTGAGAGGCCCCCACGTTTCCAGCTGTTTGAGCGCCCTGGGAAGAAGAGCCCCCGCCCCGGGGCTCCCTGGCTCACAGACGGGCAGTTTTCCATCAGAGCGTCCAGGGTGGACATGCGGAGCTCCTGGACATCGCCTCCAGGATGGTGTCAGCTGTTTGCTGGGCCCACGGGGAAGCTCCCTGGTCGGACCCTGTCATGGGAGCAGAACATGGCACACGTCTCACGTCCCCACCAGGCATTTAGGGTCTGAATGAAGGGCACTGGGGACGCACTGTCAGGCCCCTGATGTGGCCGAAATAGGGGCTACATCCTAACCCTGACAGGCGCAAGGGAGGCCTGCATGGCGCCCTTACAGACTCAGAGACCAAAAGGAACCTCATAGGACTGCCTGAAAGTAAAACTTCCTGACTGAAAGTGAGTCATAACGGGCAGTCCTGTCCTAGGCCAGTATCTCCCTTGAGAAAGGTCAGTCTTTACCTTAACCAAGCCATCCATTGTCTTCTTGCCTGGGTGATAACACACCTTTGGAATGTCGGAGTAATCCCCCTTTCCAGACCCCTCGGGGCACAGCCTCCCGCCAGAACCTGGGACCACAGACCTCTCATTGTTACCTTGTTTGTCCAAACACCACCTCTCTGCCGGGTGAATGTTCACTGGTAACTGCCCTGCACCCACCGATGTGAGAGACGTGCGAGTCTCTCCGTCTCCATCCAGACCCAGAGATTTCCCTGCTTTGCTTTCTCCCCGCTCCCTAACCCACCACCCATGGATTTCATGTCGCCCTCCTTGCACCTCCTCTTTGACTGTAACCTATAAAATAAGGTGCAGAACTGAAAGCAGAGGGCGGAGGGCTCCTGCTCTCTGTCACGGCTCAGCCAAAAGCGGAGACAGGGATTGGACTATAATTGCGCTTTTATTCATATCAGAGACGAGCAATCTGAGAAGGCGGTGGGTAAAAACCCTAACATCCGCCTTCCCTTGAGCTTTCAGAAGCAAGTTTATACCGGGGAAATGGGAAAGGCAGCAGTGGAGGCGGGGGCGGGCGGGGGTTCCTGGGAGGCGGAATTCCTACGGGCAGTGCAGACGTGCCATTTCTCTAGGGAGTGAGGGGAGGGGAGCCCGCAGCTTCTTTCCCAGCGGGCTCCCTTTGTTCTGCGCTATCTCTCCATTGACATCAGCATTCCTCTCTTCCCGACACCTGCGGTTTGTGGTCAGGGAGGCTTCTCTGGTCAGGGGCAGCGGTATAAACCATTTGCTCCCAAGTGTCCTTGCTCAGGGGAGATAAGGCCTTGTGAGCCACCAGCTGGCTGCAAGTTGCTTAAACTGTTTGGCCTTGTTTGATTTTCTTGTGTCAGTTTCCCCACGACACTCACCCGGGGGTTTTCCCAGCTGCTTGCTCTCCGATCTCAAAGCTGCCCTTCTCCAGAGCATTGTGCAAAAAAATCCCTCATAAACACACTCTCTACTGATCTTTGGTAGGTTGACACTGACAAGGGGGGCTGAGGGATGGGGGGTGCGGGGGCGGTGCAGGAAGGTCCCGGGGACCCCAAGGAAGCAGCACAGGCCGGAGGCTCACACAGCAGAAATCATTCTGTCTGGGGGTCAGGAGCCCACTTCTCAGATGGGGACACTGAGGTGCTGTCACAGGTCACGTGACCAGTTAGGGGTAGAGTGGGGACTGCTCCCGTATCCCCTCCTGTGACCCCCGCCTCCCTTCCAGCTCCATGGCCCATCCTTACACCCCCGCACTCTGGACTGACTTTCAGAGTGAAGGCAACTGTTTAAATATCATGTTCCTTGGCTTTCATTAAGACCCCAAAAGAGAGAAACATTTTAAAGATCACTAAAATTTTGAAAAGCTGAATTATTGACGTGTGTGTTCTGGGGCTGCGTTCCCATCTCCATCTCT
This sequence comes from Micronycteris hirsuta, assembly GCA_004026765.1. Classification (NCBI taxonomy): domain Eukaryota; kingdom Metazoa; phylum Chordata; class Mammalia; order Chiroptera; family Phyllostomidae; genus Micronycteris; species Micronycteris hirsuta. Next base: position 53,932 of record PVJI01008248.1, on the reverse strand, counting down.
GTCTCCTTGGCCTCTGGCGCCCCAGAGCAGCCAGCACGGCTCCCCGTCTTCCTTTCAGGGCAGCAGTGTGTGGTGGGGGAGGGGCACAAAGCCACCGGCCAGTCCTGGAGAAGCCTGGGGTCCTGATGGCACAGAGGTGGGACTGGACCAGGAGCCCCCCGGAGCCCCATCGCAGCCCTGCCTCCTTGGTCTCCTGGAGCCCGTGATGTGCAGGGGACCTGAGGGATCCCTGGCCAGGACAAGGATGGAGCACCGCCCAGTCCTAACTACGGCAGGAGCAGGCAAAGACCAGCTGGGACTGGGCAGGAGGGGAGGAGGTGGCAACCTCCCTCGGTCACTCCCCCCACAGAGCTCAGGCTTTCTGTACAGAAATAATGACGTCCTTCATGAGGCACGTTTTGCTTAAACACACCCCTCCCCTAAGGGATGTTGGAGGGGAGGGTCCTCAGCCCGCTCGCTGCCTGGGCAGCTGTGCCAGCACCTGCTGTCTCGGGGGCTGACGTGAGAAGCACCCCTGAAGAAGGCCTAAGTGAAAGCACTGGAGATGCCCTGCAGATGCCCACCCAGCGTTCATCTGCATATGGGGTCTGAGGAGCCACATCTCTGCCACTCGCTACAGGTCCCGGGGTTGGGAGGGAGCGAGGACACGAGGCCCCGCCCCGTGAATCATGGGCCCTCCAGCCTCCTCACCTCATTTCCAAGACACCCCCCGCTCTGCACCCCTTTCCCCAAAGCCCTTCTACCTCTGGACTCCTCAGACCTGCTTCCAAGGCGTGTCCTGTCCCCTTTTCCAGGCACAGGGCAGCCCATTCCCCGGAACTCGCAGCCAGTGGGGACAGGCGTCTAGACCATGGCCATGGCCTCGGGCGGACGCTGTCCAGGGTGTGGGCACAAGGACACTTCACGGAGCCCAACATGCCTCTGGGGCACAGCCAGGCCACATGGGCCAGCTCCAGAGCACAGCACGGTGACCTGGACGTGGGCCAGCCCGTCCACCCTCTCCCTGATTGTGAGCGAGAAGGGTCTCCTTTCCCTCTCCTAGGCCTTAAATCATTCGTCCAAGGTCACGCAACTGCACAAGGTCACAGTAAGGCACCAGGACTCCAGGAGCCCAAGGGGGAGCTGTGGCGCCTCCCGCGGTTTTATGTGGGGGGATCTCTGCCTGCGGGGTGCTGGGCTGCAGAAGCCCCTCAGCTGGCATGGGGTAGGGTCTTCACAGCAGAGGACACGGAACTCCCCAAAGGAATCCTGAGCCAGGGGCTCTGTGCTAGGGAAACCCTCACATCAGGAATGTGAGTGGACTGACTTTCGGAGCCCGAGCTTGTCTTGGGAGCCACCCTGCTCCACAGTGTCCCTGCCCGGGGGTGACTGGCATGAACCCTGGCCCCATGCTGCCTGGTCCCTGAGGCTCAGAGCACCCGCTGCCCGCACGGACGCCACCGTGGGCTCTTCAGGGGGCTTCAGCAAGCCTGCCTGCATCGCAGCATTGCCCTGTGACCATGTGTGATCTGGGGGCCTTCCAGAACCCCGTGACCTTTTAGATTTCACACCTGAAAAGCCTGCCTGTTGTGTGACCCAGGGCAAGCTGCCATGCTTCTGTGTATTCCTCTGTAAGGCGGATAGGGGAAGCTGGAGAATCAGGCAACTGTGAAAACTTGTAGCCAGTAGGCGACTGATGAAGAACAAGACAGACAGACAGATAGACAGATGGACATCAGCACAGCAGGTGCCCCAGCAGAACATGATGTTCAAGAACCCCAGAACTAGAGCATAAGGCCGTGATAGGCTGGGGGGAAAACTGGCCACATCTTTGGATGACTAAGGGTTCTGAGGTCCGCCCCGCCTGGAGAAGCTGCTGGCCCTGGAGAAGCGGCAGACCCCGGAGAAGCTGCAGACCCTGAAGCTTCTGGCTCTGGAGAAGCTACAGGCCCTGGAGAAGCTGCAGGCCCTGGAGAAGCTGCTGGCCCCGGAGAAGCAGCAGACCCTAAAGCTTCTGTCTCTGGAGAAGCTACAGGTCCTGGAGAAGCTGCAGGCCCTGGAGAAGCGGCAGACCCTGGAGAAGCTGCAGACCCTGAAGCTTCTGGCTCTGGAGAAGCTACAGGCCCTGGAGAGCCTGCAGGCCCTGGAGAGCCTGCAGGCCCTGGAGAAGCTGCTGGCCCCAGAGAAGCTGCTGGCCCTGGAAAAGCTGCTGGCCCCGGAGAAGCTGTTGGCCCTGGAGAAGCTGTTGGCCCTGGAGAAGTTGCAGGCCCTGGAGAAGCTGCTGGCCCCAGGGAAGATGCTGCCTCTCACCCTTTTCTCATCAGTCCTAGAAGGAGGCTGAGGCCTCCCTAGGCCAACAGTCCTTGAATCCTGAGAAGAAAATCGTTCCATACCCTGGCCCCAATGCCTGAGGGGGGAAAAAAAAAAAGGACTCGTTTGTACAGATTCAAGTACAAGCCAAAGAAGAGAACAGTGAAGGGGCCTGGATGAGGCCGCGTGCGGCCCGGCTCCAGAATTTCACTTGCGTGTCGTGTACAAAGAACCAGGCCAGCTCCAAGCGTGCGGTGCCAGCTTTACGACACTCTGGAAACGGCACAATGGTGCGGACAGTGAAAAGCAGATGCTGAGTGGTGGCCAGGGCTGGGGAGGGACGAGCAGGCAGAGCACAGGGGGCTTCTAGGGCAGTGAAAGTGTTCTGTGTGATCACTAATGGGGCACACGTGTCATTATACATTCGTCAAACCCCAGAAAACAGACACCCCAAAAAGGAAATCCGCATGTAAACTATGGGCTTTAATAACAATTCATCAATATCGGCTCCTCAACTGTAACAAATGTAGCACACCAGTGCAAATAACTGGGAGGGGCAGGGAGGGGCATGTGGGCGTCTGTATTTTCCCATCGAATTCTCTGTAAAGGGAAAACTTCTCTAAGGGCAGCAAATCTATCCCTTTAAAGAGGAGGAGGAGGAGAGTTGGGCGGCAGTACGGCCATCCTGAACCAACCCAGCGGCCTCGCTGAGTGCCCCTGTGCCCCGCACCGCGGAGAGGCCGGCCGCGAGCAGCCCGCCGTCTGGCAATCAGCCTGGCCTCTGTCCACGAAGGCAGGCGTGCCAGAGGCTCTGGGCTGAGCCTGGGCGGCAGGCCAGGCCGGGCCGTGTTTGCGCGCATCGGCTTTGACAAATCACCACTTAGCTTCGCGGTGCCGGTGTCATGATTTACGGGAGCCAGGATGGCGAAGGCTGCGGAGCGGCCCTCCCCGAGGCAGCCTGCGGGGCCTCCCGGCGAACCGCGCTGCAGGTCACAGACCATGGCGCCGGGGGAGGCCCGCGTCACCCCCCCCTCGCCTGTCGCCAGAGCTCCGTGCTGTGGGGAGTCTGGGGCCAGGGCCGTGTCCTGAAGATGTGCCCACCCTGCACCCAGCACCCCCTCCTCTGCCGCAGCCCTCGGTGCCTCCCGGGAATGGGGCGATGGGGAAACGCTCCCCTTGACCATGGGGACTAGGTAGGGCACCTGTCCCTGTTTCTTGTCTAAGGCCTGCGTTTCTGAGTCAATTCATTTTTGTAAGCACCCCCGCACCCCCACCAACATTCCTAACTCTACTCCCTCCCTCCAGATCGTCTCTTTAGCCAACTTTCTGTCCGCCAGGATTCCAGCAGAGAGTGAAGCCTCACCAACCGTGACCTGCACGGCTGTGTGCAGATTGCTGGGGGGGGGGGGGGGGGGGGCAGGAGCCGGTGGCTGCCCAGAGAAGGGAAAGAAGGAATTCTGGGCTTCTGAATCCCTAGGAAGGACATCCACCCCTCACCTCTGCTATAAAAACCGCTCATTCTCGGGGAAGAGAGCAAACAAGCTGGCCTCAACCTATGACAGGGCCTGAGGCCCAAGGAGGCGAAGGACGTGCCCGTGGTCCGGTTGGCAACGGCAGGGCCAGGCTGAGAGGAGGCTGCGTGTGCCAGTCACCTGTTGTCCTGGAGAGGCCAGCCTCCGCACAACCCAGCTTCTGCCACTTCTGGGGACCGATGGAGCTTATTTCTTACCTTAGCCCATTACACAGACTAATCTGTTATAACTGAGTGCTGATGGCTGGTGACCAGACTGACGGTGACCATTTCACACTATGCACTAATACGGAACCACGATGCTGCACACTTCAGACTCTTACAGCCATCTACACCAGTGAACTCTCCATTTAAAAAAGACATCAAATAGTGGAGTGAGGCAGGGATTCCCAAAGGCGGTGGAAATCACCAGGAGGAAGGTGGTGGAGGCCGTCACGACGACGGGCCTGGGTCCCCTGCAAAGCTGGACTGCTCCAGCGAGCGGCTGGGCTGCTGGCATTGCAGGTCTCCTGAGGGGAGAGCCCACCACCTCTGAGGACGGCTCCCAGGGAGCTTGGGGACAGAGGAACCTGTCAAATGGCACTGCAGTGACGCAATGGGCAAAATCCAGAATACACACCCTGGCCAGGAATCAAACCTGTGTCCCTTCGCTTTGTGGGACGGTACTCAACCAACTGAGCCATGCCAATCAGGGCTGAAAAGTAGGTATCCTGTAGGGCTACCCACTGAGCACTTCTTGGTGACTAGTTTAAAACAGATGACAAAAGATCAAAGACCGCAAAAAGCCAGCCCATCCTTCCTGTGAAGCTGAACTCCCGACAGTCCCCAAACCCTAGACCAGGGCATGTGTGTGACATGCCCACATGCCAGGGATACACGAGGAGAAAGTACGAACACTCCCATTTTGTTTATTTTATATCTCACCTTTTTAAAGTTAAGATGCCTGCATTTTATAATATATAAATATTGAAGTACGCTAGTCCAGGGGACATGCAAAAATAAATGCACATTTACATATTGGCAGATCCTGGCAGCGGGACATCGCTGTCCTGGTCATCTCTGGCTGCTAGAGCAAAACTACCGCAGACTGAGGCAGCAGACGGTCAGTTCGCACAGTTCTGGAGGCTAGAAGTCCAAGCAAGCTCGGGGCTGGCAGACCCGCTGTCCGGGGAGGAGGTCCCCCATCCTGGCTTGCAGACGGTTGTCTGCTCCCTGTGTCCTCACACGGCGGAGAGAGCAGCAGCTCTCGGTTGCATCTCTTCTCGAAAGGGCACTCATCCCAGTCCTGATGGCCCCAGCCTCAGCCCCTCCTCACCTCCCCAAAATACCATTGCCTTGGGACTGGGGTTCCAACATGAGGTTTTGTGGGGACACAATATTCAGTCCCTAACAATCACAAAAGCTCGGAGACCACCCTTCTGGAGAACTCGTACAGTGGGGTGGTCCCCAAGGGCCTGCCCTCGTTGGCCCACGGCCACCCTGTCCAGAGTTCCCAGACGGCTGGCAGCCCCATCCCAGGGAGCAGCTGACAAGCTGTGACCCTCTGCCCACTGCTGTCACCCTGATATTCTTCCACGAGTCACAGTCTTACCAGGAGCTGCTGCCATGGCCTTGGGGTCTGGGGGCTGGATCCCCAGCAGGACAGAAATGCCAGGACTGTATTTCCACTTATTTCTTTTGGAAATTACCTGCCCACAGAGAGGTGGGGACTAAGGCCCTCTGACACCCCATCCACACAAACCACCGAGGGAAACCACAGGGGTGACAGAGTGCCACCACAAGGCGCCCGACACACTCTCTTATCTCCCCGCTGAGGCCTGGGTCCTCGCGGTCAGATTCTCGCCCGGACGTGCGTGGAGCTCCCACAAAGGCTGCAGAAGCCTCAAGGGAGGAGCCTGCCGTCACTTTTCAGAACTCAGACCTCAAAGTGCTAAGCATGCCAGGAATCACGCATTCCACCCAAAGAGCACGTTTCCCGGATGTTACTTCAGATCACCAAGCACAAAGTCCACGCACGGCTGGTCTTTGGAAATGTCCAAACACTCGGAGAATGCTGACCGGTGGGTTTCACAGCGTGTGACCTCACTGTCCGTAAATCACTGGGTCCCTTGGCGCCCTCGGCGCACAGCTCAGGAAGCAGCCGGGCCGAGGTGAGGCTTGCACCAGGGGTTTCGTTCCAGCGGCTCCAGCATTGCGTCTCCATCAGGTCCCGGGCCGGGACTTGGTGTAGTCGAATCCACCGGAGGCAAGAACACAGGGAGGGAGTTAAAGAGCCCAGAGAACCGGCTCTGGGCCCTGCTGGAGGCTGGAGCCACCACCACAACTGCTTGGAGCCCCCTCCCTCATCCCAGGCCCCCCCCAGAACCGTGTGCCTGTGAAGCCCAGAGTGAGGAACACACAGCCAGCTAGTCCTGCTCCCTGCCTCCCACAGAAAACAGCAGCCCTCAGCTGACGCTGCAGGGGTCGGGAACATTCCAGAGCTCTTGTCTGATTGCTCAGGTAGGGCCAGAAAGACATGTTGACTGTACCCTGACCTTAGGACAGCCCCTTGAAGTACTAGCATTTCTTTCCTTAGGTAAATCCCTTGCATTAAAATTCTTTTGATTATTCCAGTGCCCTCCCTCTAAATTCTCAGAACACTAGTTCAGGGGCCCAACGCCAGGCTTCCAGCCCGTGGGAAATCCCCTTTGCCTGAACTTGGCGCTTGGATGAGGAGAGCAGGTAGTCACAGGTCGCACCGGTGGACTTAGGAAACAAAACTGAGGGCTGTCTTGCTGTGCGTGTGTTCAGAACTTTAACTTTTCTCCCTGGAAAGTGAAGGAAACAGCTCTCCCTCCCACTGTGCTGGCGGTTGGTCGCTCTGCCGGAAGGAAGCCTCGAGCTTGTGCCCTCGATGGAGGACTCCAGGCTCAGAAGTGCCCACATACGCCACGCTCTCGCCACCCGTCTCTATAACGTGACAGTGGTCAGGGAAGGACGCCGTGTGGCTCAGCCAGACCCGCACCCTCCTTGGGCAGCAGAACAGTCCTCTGGGGCATCCCGCTGGGGCGTGGCCTCTGCAGCTTGTCAAATGCGTGTCAGATCTGCGGCCCCGTCCCTCCTGTTGCTTGTCCAGGCGTTGCTGTCTATTTTCTCCTCCCCCTGAAGAGCGCTATTCACACAGCTCGCAGCTTTATGCGTTTCCGAGTTACGTCCCGGGGTCCATGTCTTAACCACTGTCTAGAGCTCAGCTCCGAATTCCCACCAACACCCCAACATCTGTTTAGTTTCCACGACGACAAAAATGTCCTCCACACTCCTAATAGACCAGCACGGTGCTCACGCGCCCAGGTTGCGGGTCCAGCCCCATGAGTCCCAACGTGCCAGGCCACACATGAAGCCATGTCGACAAGACCCGTCTTCCTGCAGTCCCCGTCATGTGGGAAGACTCGGGCAGAAATGGGGGGCCACTACTTAACCTCTAAGTGACTTGTATGAAAACATATGCAAACCTAGGACAGCCAGGACAGGCAAGATCCCAGGGATGACCACTAGTTTTGGCCACGACACCACCTCCCAGATTCAGGCCAAAGGCCGGGCTTGCCCAAACCCTACCACTGCCCCACAGCATGGGGAGGATCCCGCAGGGCAAGGACGGCAGTGGGGTACCTGCAGGCCGCAAGCTTCCAGCCCATGGTGGGTGTGCTGGGCGAGGGCACAGATGGACACGCAGGGTCATCCTCTGAGTGGCTCCTGGCCACCCTGCATGCTCCCTTCTCTAGGGTGCTTTGGGGCAGCTCAAAGACCCCACAGAGGCTATGAAAACGGCTTCTGTGGGCACCAGGGCAGCTTCTCAGCTGGAGTCACAGCCCGTACAGTCCACAGTGCTGGCTGTTGGGGGGTGGGACCAGGGCACCTCACTCCCACAGCCCAGAAAGCCACCAGTCTCCCGCTCTTCACCAGTGGGCTGGGGAAAAGAAAACCCTAAGTGGAATGATTTAAGATACAATTTCTTGCCACTGGTAGGAATGGAGAGTTTCAAATACAGGTTAAACTGATTTTCTGAAAAATATAATTATAATTTTTATGCATCCGAATTTAGTCATCTGAAAATACTGTAGCAGAAAATATTCCACCAGTTGGAATGACTCTGTGCATTTGAGTGTGGGCTTCCGGTCCTGGAGAAGAGAAGGTGAGCCTCACGTCTCGCTGCCTCGGGGCAGTGGGGGCCCAGGCAGCCAGGACTCTGCAAGGAACACCATGTTTCTGGACAGCGGAAGCAGCAGAGGGCTGCAGACTGCCAGAGGGATCCTGGAGGGAGAGGCTGGAGGAGAGGATTGCTGGTTCTGTGCGTGAGCCTGCTGCAGTCCTGGCCCGCCCTGCACGGACCCCCCAGCTGTGCTGTAAGGGCCTTGTGAGCTGAGCTGAGGTGGAGGCCGGGGCCCACGGAAGGTGAGGTGGGGCGGGCGTCTGACCTAACTGGACCGATCGCTTCGAGCAACATTTTCCCAGAGGATTTTAGTAAGACCCAGAATTACACAGCATAATATTTGAAATATTCAGGATACAATCCAAAATTACTTGACGTATGAAGAACTGCAAGAATTCTCATGAGAAAAACAATCGATGAAGCCCCAAAGATGACCCGGGTGCTTGGCTCATCTGATGAAGAATTGAAACATTTGTTACCGCCATGTGCCATGCAGAAGACACACTTGAAATGAATGAAAAAATAGAAATTGTCGGTAGAGAAATAGAAACTACAGAAAAGAACTAAATAAATTTTCAAACTGAAAAACATAATATCTGACATCTTAAAAAGAGCATTGGCTGAGCTTCATAGCTGAATGGCAAAGAACTTATGGACAGATCAATAGAAAACCTCCAATCTAAACAACAGAGAGGAAAGTTAGAGAAAATGAAACAAGACAAAAACAAATGAACAGAGCTTGAGGGACCTGTGGGGCAATGTCAAAAGGTTGAACATTAGTTTCACTAGAGTCCCAGAGGAGAGAGGGGAAAAAAATGGGCAGAAAAATATTTGAAGAAATAATATCAGAAAAGTCCCCAATTTGGAAAAAGATCTCAAGGTACAGTTCAAACAGCTGAGCAACTTCCAAACGTACTAAGCTCAAAGAAAGGCACACCCAGACATGTCACAGAGCAATCTGCTGTTAAAAAAAATCAAGGACAATGAAAAATCTTGAAAGCATCTAGAGAAAAACAACACTTGCCATGACATGTAGGGGATAGCAATTCAAATGACCAATGATTTCTCATCAATAACCACGGGGCCAGAGAAATCCCAGCAGGAACCTTGAATGCATGTTGCTCAGTCAAAGAAGTCAGTCTGAAAGCCTGCACACTGTATAATTCCAAATCTGTGACCTTCTGGAAAAGGCAAAACTATAGACCCCCAAAAATGTTTCTAGGGGTTGGGGGTGGTGATGAATAGGTGGAGCACAGATTTTTAGGGCACTGAAACTACTCCGTGTGGTACTATAATGGTGGATACGTGTCATTACAGTCATCCCTTGCTATATCATGGTTCACTTATTGCAGCTTCACTGTATCACAGGTTTTTTAAAAAATATATATATATCTAATTCTGTATCGTGGAGTTTTCACTATATCGTGGGATTCTGCGGTATACAGGTATTTATATAATATTTATGATTTGAATTATTTTTGCTTAAAAACTTAAAACAATATAAAAATATAAAAAATATTAATTCAAATATATTAAAAGATTATTAAATCGAAATAAAATACAGTATGTATTTCATCAGTGGATGAATACTGTACTGTGCACAATGGAAATGCAGTACACCACTACTGCTTGCGCAAGTTTGCCAACATGAGATTGTACACAGCACACTATTGGCTGATGGAATGGAAGGCGACCAACCACAGCACTGTGTTCTGTATCCTGGGCGCTGATTGGCTCAGTGACCATAGCATCGGTCTGTTTGCTCTCCCGCACTGTGCCCACACGTTCAGCATCTCTCCTTGTCCACTTCGCATCCTCATCTGATCACTGCACATAGTGTAGCTCTGTGGTGTTGTGTTTTTGTGAAATTTTCATAAAAGTTTGAATTTATTTCAAGCCCTACAATGCCACTCAAGCGTTCTGTGTCTTATAAGGCTTCTGGCAGTGAACCCAAGCACCAGAGGAATATGCTTACCATCCAAGAAAAGGTGGAACTTCTTGATACGTTAAAGAAAGGCAAAAGCTATGCAGCTGTAGGCCGCCATTATGGGATCAATGAATCTACTGTTCGCTACATAAAGAAAGAAGAATATTAGGTCTATGGCAACAATGACTTTTAACAAGACTGCAAAGAGGGTACTCACTTCCCGCAACACAGTAAGGCCATGGTGAGGATGGAGTCTGCATTGGCCCTGTGGATAAATGACTGCAGGAAGAAGAATATCTCACTGGATACCAACACCATCCTGATAAAGGCCAAGAAACTTTATGATAGTTTTGGAGAAAGCACAGACATTCACGATGGTGATGAGAATGCAGATGAGGATGACGATGCAGAAGCAGGACCGTGGAGTGCTTCTCCTACCAGACCAACCCCATTCAGTGCCAACAAGGGCTGGTTTGACAAATTTCAGAGACGCTTTGGACTTACGAGCATTTCTCTGCATGGAGAAGCTGCCTCTGCGGATGTCCACTCACAACTGCTGATGGACAAAGACCTGACAGAGATGACAAAGTCAGCAAGTGAGGAAGAGGATGAGGAACAAGATGAACTTCGGGTTGGAGAAGAGGAGGAGGCTGGCCTAACACTCGATCGTCTTGCAACCATGGTCAGAATGGCCAAAGAACTTCAGCAAGTGGCTGAAGAATGGGACCCCCAGATGCTTCATTCATTGCACTTCATAAATACAATCAAGAGTGGCATGTCAGTTTATAAAAACCTTCTCACTCAAGTAAAAGCAGCACCAGCAACTCCCCATAACTATGTTCATCACTCGGATGAAGAGATCAGTCATGTCTACGCCTTTAGCAGAAATAGAAGTTACGGCCCAGGGCGAAGATACTGCACCACCTGACAAAGCGCCTGATGAAATGGTGCCTTCAGAAGAGTTGTAATGCTCTTCTTGGGTGTGCAGTACATTCATCTCATCATCATCACCTTCATCGCCATCAGTACTGCACAGCTACATAATTCATGATGTTCATCATTCAAGTTGTAGTATACTTCACTGGTTAGTACCCATATAGAATTTTTTATGTTGTTAAAATTACGTAGTTTTAAGAGTGTAGAAAGCATGTGAAGTGTGTATAAGAGTGTGGGAATGGTTAATAAGAGAGTGGGAAAGGTTTATAGGAGCGTGGGAAGGGTTTATAAAGCCTTAAAATATATGTAAGTAATAAAATAAATAAACACCACTACTTCGCGGATATTCACCTATTGCGGGGATCTCTGGAATGTAACTCCTGCGATAGGTGAGGGATCACGGTATGTATTTATTAAAACCCATAGAAAGCACAATACAAGAGTGACCCCAATGTAAACCATGGGCATTAGTTAATAACAATGTAGCAACACTGGTCATCACTTGTAACGAGTGTGTCTTCCTAATGCAAGATGTTACTAGTGGGCTTGGACCGAGCTCTGGCCAAGATGGAGGTGTAGGTGGATATGCTTGGCTTCCTCCCACAACCAAAAGAAGGAAACAGCCAATTTAAAAACAAAAAAACAATTAGAAGTCCCAGAAAATTGAACTATATGGATATCTGACAACCAAGGAGTTAAAGAAGAAGCAAACATCCAGAGACTTCTGGCCAAGATGGAGGTGTAGGTAGACACACTGTGCCTCCTCGCACAACCAAAAGAGGGAAAATAACAATTTAAAAACAAAAAACAACCAGATCTGACGGAAAATTGAACTGAGTGGAAATCCGACAACCAAGGAGTCAAAGAAGACACGTTCATCCAGACCAGTAAGCGGGGCAGAGCCGGGTGGAGAGTGAGGGATAAGACGGCGGTTTGTGGAGGGGGCAGGCAACGCTGAAGCTGCCCGGAGAGGCCCACAGCTGATGTACTTGGTGAAAACCATGGCTGGCCGACCCGGACCCAGCAGGGCCGAGACTGGTGGACCAGGTGGTCCCTCATAAATGCGCAGATAAACCGGGAGAAAAAGTGGGGAAGCGGAGCAGACCTCGCAATCCACCAACGCAGGGAAATAAAGCCTCAAACCACCGATTTAAAACACCTGTAGGGGTTGAGGCGGCAGTGGGAGGAACTCCCGGCCTCACAGGGAGTTCATTGGAGAGACCCACAGAGACTTGGAATTGCACAAGCCCATCAACCCAGGAGCCAGCACAGAAGGGCCCAATTTGCTTGTGGGTGTTGGGCGAGGTGACTGGGAGCCGGCAGAGAGCGGAGCAAGTGCCATTGTTCTCTCTCAGGCCCCTGCGCCACAGGGAGCATCACAACACAACAACGTGGGTTACCCTGCCCTGGTGAACACCCAAGGCTCCGCCCCTTAAAGTAACAGGCATGCCAAGAAAAAAAATGGCCCAAATTAAACAGCAGATCAAAACGCCAGAAAAAGTACAACTAAGCGACGAAGAGATAGCCAACCTATCAGATGCACAGTTCAAAACACTGGTATTCAGTATGCTCACAGGATTGGTTGAATTTGGTTGCAAATTAGATGAAAAAATGAAGAATATGCTAAGAGAAATGAGGGGAAATGTACAGGGAACCAATAGTGATGGGAAGGAAACTGGGACTCAAATCAATGGTGTGGACCAGAATAAAGAAAAAACATTCAAACAGAAAAGAATGAAGAAACAAGAATTCAAAAAAATGAGGAGAGGCTTAGGAAGCTCTAGGACATCTTTAAACGTCCCAACATCCAGATCATAGGGGTGCCAGAAGAAGAAGAAGAAGACCAAGGGATTGAAACTTATTTGAACAAATAATGCAAGAGAACTTCCCCAATCTGGCAAAGGAAATAGACTTCCAGGAAGTCCAGGAAGCTCAGAGAGTCCCAAAGAACTTGAACCCAAAGAGGAACACACCAAGACACATCATAATGATATTACCCAAGATTAAAAATAAGGAGAGAATCTTAGAAGCAGCAAGAGAAAAGGAGACAATCACCTACAAAGAAGTTCCCATAAGACTGTCAGCTGATTTCTCAAAAGAAACCTTGCAGGCAAGAAGAGGCTGGAAAGAAGTATTCAAAGCCATGAAAGGCAAGGACCTACAACGTAGATGACTCTATCCAGCAAAGCTATCATTTAGAATGGAAGGGCAGATAAAGCGCTTCCCAGAAAAGGTCAAGTTAAAGGAGTTCATCATCCCCAAACCTCTTATTATATGAAATGTTAAAGGGACTTATATAACAAAAAGAATAAGATCAAAACTATGAACAGTAAAATGACAACAAACTCACAACTATCAACAACTGAACCTTAAAAAACAAAAACAAACTAAGCAAACAACTAAAACAGGAACAGAATCACAGAAATGGAGATCACATGGAGAGTTATCAGTGGGGAGGGAAGGAATTGGGGAAAAGGTACAGGGATTAAGGAGAATAATTGGTAGGTACAAACAGACAGGGGGAGGTTAAGAATAGTACAGGAAATGGAGAAGCCAAAGAACTTATATGTAAGACCCATGGACATGAACTAAGGGCGGGGAATGCTGGAGGGAAGGGGGGTACCAGGTGGAAAAAGAGAAAGGGGAGGAGAAAAATGGGACAACTGTAATAGCGTAATCAATAAAATACACTTAAAAAAATTCACTAATGGGAAACTGAGCAGGTGAAAGGGAGCACCTGAAACCTCTGTGTACTTTCCACTAAATTTTTCTGTAAACCTAAATCTAATAGACATTAAAAAATGTCTATTAATTAAAATGAAATCAGGTACAAAGTTTAAAAGTGCAAAAAATTTAAAATGTAAACATGGTGGCTGAAAGATAGTGGGAAATCTCTTTTTAAAAGGAAGGGTGGGGGAGGGAGTCTCTGTGGTTCTACGGCTTCTTTGTTTTACTTGACCTCTAAGGAGACTGTGAGAGGTTAGGGTTAGTCGATTATTATCGCAGCAACCACTAAAAAAAAAAAAAAAATCCAGAGACAGAGCCAAAAGCCAAGAGATAAGTCAAACGGAATACAATAAAGTACTGAAATCAAAGCAGGGAAAGGGCACAGAGGACGAAAACCAGAGAGAAAAGTGAAGAGTGAAGTAACAGGCTGAGCCCAATCTTATCGACGACATGTTCAAGGTGAATGGCATAAACACACCATTTCAGGTTCAAAGTAATCTCAGCATGTATTTATTAAAAACAAAACAAAAAAACCAGTCTGTGGCAAATCAGCAACCACGGGCAGGGCATGAGGTGGGGGACCAGAGGAACAGGTTCACGGCAGGAATGGGGACCAGCATGCCAGGAGGTGACCAGTGAGCAGCTTCAACTCTAAACATTAAGTCAGGGGACCAGGCATGACACTGCCTGGCAGTGGGGTCATGGTGGGCTTTCAGGACCCCAGACAGCTGGTGGGAGGTGCCATTCAAGCACCAGTGGGTCTGCTGGCCCCGCTGCCCTGGGGTACCCCATCACTCCAGGGAGGCTCCTTCCCATTCTCCCGGTGGCGGAGCAGCTTCCCGGGGTCCCATGTCCCTCCACGGTCAGGGGACCAGAGTGGGTTCCCACCCCTAGAGCTGGAAAGCACAGGTGGCCCAGGCTGCTCAGCTGGTCCCAGAGCTCCTGTGAGTGGCCCCCATTTTCCATTCTGAGTCATCTTTTGGGTCCCCAGAGAAGGCTCCTTGTCTGGCCACTCACTGGAGATAAAAATATCCAGACTCCCTTCCAGCCATAGAAGGAAGATGGGGCTGAGAGGCCGTGTGGGGGTGGGGAGGTCCCCACCCACTGCCCCCAGGCCGCTACTGCAGGGCCTCTTGGTGAGCGGGGCTGGGTGACCCTTGTCACCATCCTGGGTAAAAATACTGCTCCAAAAACAGATGACACCAGGCCAGTGGAGCACATGCTCTACACCCCAGCAGGTCCCCAGAGAGGTGGCAGGAGGGCCAGTGGCCTCCCAGGGACAAGCGGCAGCTGAGGGCTGGGCGTTGCCAGCTCAGACAGCTGCCGATCTCCGTGTGTCTGAGGATGGTGTCCCAGGAAGCCAGGAGAGAGGGCCCTGCTTCCCAGAAAAGAGGCCTGCGGCTTAGCAAGCTGGGGCTATTTTTACGCATCTGCCTTCCCAGGATGGCCAGGAAGTGAGAATGGGGGGTGGGACACCCAGCTCCTCCCACCCAGGGAGCACCATTCATGTGCAGGCAGAAAGAGCGCCAGGGCAGCCCCCATTAGAGGAACAGAGAACAAAACAAAGCAGCCTCCTCCGGCCTCAGTTTCCCCAGTAGACAGGGGGCCAGGCCAGTGTCCTCTGGGGCCTCTGTAAGCGGTCGGGGAGAGCCGGACCCGAAGGCTCTGGTGTCAGCAGTCAGTCTAATGGGAGTGAGCGGCAGGCTGCCCAGTGGGGCTGGGGAGGCTGCGGAGATGCTGGGGGCAGGAACAGGTACCGTCTGGATTAAACCCTAGGCTTTCTGGGGGCATCCTGGGCCCCCTCCTCCCCCTTTCTTCCCCTGTTCTGTCCTCCCACTCCACTGTCACTGCCTCTGAGACTCACAGTCGGCCTAGGTAGCTCTGGCTCTCTCACCCTGGGTACCAGGACCAGGGAGGTGCCTCAGCTTCTGTCCAGGGAAGTTGGGGGGTGAAAGGGGGTCTGCGTGCAACTTTGCACCCCAGGGTGGGAAACACTATAAGCAGGAGAGGTGTTGAGTGGGTGGGGGTGCAGAGAGAGTTGGGGTGGAGACAGTCTGACTGGGAGAGAAGGTCAAATCTGGGGCGTGGGTGTACGTGTGGGACGGGGTTCTGAGGGCTCCAGCCGTGCTAAGGAGGCCGCCCCCCGAGGCCTCTGGCGCTGGCCCAAACCATGCTCACTTTAACAAGCCAGGATGCTTCCAGGAGGCACCCCCCACCCCCACCACCCCCATGCTCCCAGTGGAGCGGTGTGGTTAGCGGGGCTTCCCGTGGCAGCCGGAACGGGCTGGGTGATGGCTCCCAAAGTCCGTCCCTGCCCAGATCCCCGGAACCTATGTGTGCGACATGACTTGGCAGTAGGGCCTTTGCAGATGAGGCTGAATTAGGATCTCATTGAGATCACCCTGGGTTACCGACAGGTCCCTACATCCAGGTGTGAAGGGAGGGGCCCACACAGGCCAGGGGCAGGGACCAGGCCTGCAGCAAGACACGCCGTGTGCGAAAGAGGTGATTAACAATATTGATGAAAATAACAATAATACCTGTCACTCGTCAGTGCCTACTACATATGCCAGTCACTCTACATGCATAGTTTTTATTCCTTTGAGGAATCCTAAAAGAAGAAATACAATGTTTACAATTACACAGGTGAGGGAAGTGGAGCAAACAGAATGAGGGACCAGGTCCAGAATTCAAGTGACATCTAAGGCACCACCCTGTAACGGTGATGACAGTGTGATGACCTGGGGACTGGCTGAGGCAGAAGGGGCTGCTGCCGGAGCCTCAGCATGACAGTGCTGACGTGACAGTGCTGTCGCTGAATGACATGCGCATTTGGAAGGTCGGGTACCCCCTGCTGCCTAAGCCGATGGGGTTCCTGAGCTCAGGCAGAGAAAGTGCTGATAGCAACGGATCCCACACTTATCTGATCCTGAAGTTTGGGATGGCAAGTCTGGGGCTACCGAAGGACTCGCTCAAAAATCGTCAGAATGTTTCCAGTCCCTGCGGTCAGACAGCGAGAGACCAGTTGACCAGAGATCCCATCTGAACGGTTTTCTGGCAGGTTTACTGCGGGTCCTGCAGTCAGTTCAGTGCGAGACACAGAGGTGGTGAAACACAGATTCGCCGGGCATCACGGTCTACTGGGAAAAACAGTCTGTCACCTCTGTGCGTCTGTAAATACGAATATCAAGTCTCGTGTGTGAAGTAAAAAGCTAAATCAAAGGGTATAAAGAGCAACACGTTTTCCAAGCAAAGACTGGTCAAGGCAAGGGTGATCGCAAGAGCACAGGGTGGGGGTAAGATACCAGAGCGCCTCCTGGAGGAGGAAAGGAAGGATCAGCAGGACCTGGGCATTTTTTGAAAAGGGTATTTCCAGCCAAGGGGGAAAAGAGACACCCCATGCGTGCACGGGGTGGGAGCAGTGTGAGGAAGGACAGCAGAGCGGGCCAGAGGGAGGACGGGAACACTGTGTGGCCAGGCCCAGCTGGGCCCTGGGACCCGGCAGTGGCCTCTGCATCTGTCCAACCACTTTCTCTTCCAGGGCTGCCCCACCCAGAGTCCCTTTCCTGCTGCAGGCCGGGGCTTTCCGACCAGTTACTCACCACGCTCCCGGTGTTTGTCTGCGCAGCTTCCCCCGCCCAGCTATGGTTGTTTTGACTTGCCCGGCTTTTCATGTATCTTCATGCTGGTTATGTAAGGAGCTCTTTATGTAACCAGCAGGCTCCATTGTCCCTGGCCCGGTGGGCCACACCAGCAATCTAGGGCGCTGGCCAAAGTCCCCAGCACTCGAACAGGTCAAGGGAGTGAGCGCCCAGCCTGTTCATGCCTCTCGACATGTACCCCCTCCCAGCCCTGCCTTCCTGTCCCCCGCTGCCTGCAACCCCACACTCAGAGAGCAACCAGAGGCTTGGCCAAAAGGCAGGCCCACCTTCTGCCCTGGATGATGACCCTTTGGGGACCCAGAAAGAGAGACAGGGTGAGGGGACCACTGAGAGGCCAACCAGGGGCTGGTGAGGCCAGAACAGGAGGCTTACTTGGGCGGGGCCCCTAGAAGCAGATGCTGAGACAGGATTCTAGGACAGTATGAGTGGCAGGTGACCCGACACACCAGAAGGGCAGGAGCCAGCACAGCACTGGGGACTCGGAAGAGACTGCAGACACCCCTCAGAGCCGTGTGCCACCCCCAGGAGGCAGGGAAGCCGGCCACTTAGTGTCCGACTGCACCCTCATTGTCAAGCGCTCCTGAGTGGTCAACCTCCAGGCATGACTTGCTCCTGTGGCCAGAGGGAGGCTGCGGGCAGTGTCAGGGGCTTGCCATAGAGGCCATCAGCCTAGACAGGGCACTGGGTGCCTGGGACTCTGTTGCAGTGCTGGCAACAGGCTGCTTCTGTCCCATGCTGGAGGGACAGAAGAGGAAAGGGTGTTACCAGCACCTAAGGCCCAGGGTCACACTGCCAGAGCTCCAGCTACAGAGAGAGGCAACTGGAGACACAGCTGGAGGCAGCAAGAGGGAGGATACCCCTGCTGCTCCCTACCTCCACCCCTGGGCTCCCAGCAAAGCTCGGCACTGGCCAAAGATTGAACATGACATTGGTAAGGCAGGGGAGCCTGGGACCCCAAGAGCTGGACTTGGCAAGGGGGTCTAAGGGCTCATGGGCCCAGCACCCTGTGTGCCTCTGAGAGGCAGAGAAGTGAGGTGTCAAGACAGGAGTCCACGGCCAAGGCCACGGCAGGGAGTGTCCAGCAGAGCTGCAGAGCCGAGAGCTCCTAGACACGGCTGAGTGGCAGTGGGGGCCCCTTGGTCAGGGCCAGGCTTCCTGAGTAGCTCTATGGGAAAGCACTGGCCCGAGGTCTAGCATGTTCTTCGGGGCCAGGACCATCAGCGCCAGGGGTGAGAGGCCCTGGATGCCTTGATTCCACTGGGGTGGGGGTTCCACACTCTTACGTGGGCACTCAGCTGCGCTCCAGAGCCGTGTCCCCATCTGTTGTCCTCGCCTTGGCCGCACAGGAAGGCTGGGCTTTCCACTTTCTGACCACCACAGAGGCCGCGCTTTCTTACACCCCAAATAGGAAGCCTTCTGCAGCCTGCAGGCCAAGTAAGTGGGGAGCTGACTTCACTTCATCTGAGATTAACTGGCAGGAAGCATCATTATCTAATAGACTGATGAGCCTAAGAAGGCCATCCGCAGGCCTTGTCCCAGAGAGCCAGCAGGGAAACGCATGCTGTGGCTGCCAGCGGGGAGGAGGGACTCCAGCTCGGTCCCTCCAGGCTGCCCAGTGGCTCTGGATCCGTCACTCCCTGCATGTCCCTCCTTCAGCCTCCTCAGGGCTCATGAACACGCTTGCAAATCTACCAGGGCAGAAAAGTCCCCAGACGTCAGATCAGGGGCCCCTCCCCAAAAAGTCCCCCATAAAGGCATTAAGGTTGAGCCTAATATTCCCATGCCAGCTGCTCTGGCACGTAAATGGCTGCATCTTAGTCATTGGTCAACACGTGGAATCCGTCCATGGGCCCAATGGCCCTTTGGAGCTGGGGTTCCATCTAAGAGAACGTTAACTTCACACCTGTGGTTTGAGGGACATGTACGGCAGCCCGTGGCGGGGGCAACACCCTCCGTCTCCCCAGGAGGAAGGCTTCTGTCCTTCCTTCTAAACCAGCAGGAGTGGCCAGTGTCCCTGCTGGGGTGTGATGGGGAGAAAGGGGTTCTGTCGCAGAGACGGCCACGCAGGCTCGTCCACACCGAGCAACACAGCCTTTGTGGTTGCATCATCATCATCATCGCTGTTGTGGACCTTGGCTGCCCTCACCTCCTCGGGCTCTGCTGCCCGACCCGGAGCCTGGAAACCAACGGGGAGCACGGGGCCCAGGCCTCAGCCAGTGGAGGTCCTCTTCCTTCAGCACCTAGGGCATCGCTGGGCCTCACTCCGGACGGCGGCAGCGGGCACATGACGAGCTCTGGGGCCAGAGTGTCACAGAACTGCACGGCCACACCAGAACTCTGTGTGGGCTCAGTGGGAATCCGTGAGACATGCTGGTTCTCCAGTCGACGGGCCGTACCCACGGGCCGTGTCCAAGTGCAGGAAATGTCCTGCTCCGCTGGGCCACCTCGTTCCTGGAGGGACTGATGGAAGCAAATGCTCCCCCTGGGCCGCCTGGAAGCCTCTGGCAACCGGACGAAAACCCCGCCCCCCTGCAACGCTGGGCTCCCAGGGGGCAGCTGTGTTGGGGTGTTGGTACTGAGCGTGGGGGGAGGCAGTGCGGCAGCCCGTGAACCCGCAGGGAGATGAGGCCCCCCAGTTCTAC
Organism: Micronycteris hirsuta; assembly: GCA_004026765.1. NCBI lineage: Eukaryota > Metazoa > Chordata > Mammalia > Chiroptera > Phyllostomidae > Micronycteris > Micronycteris hirsuta. Next base: position 34,029 of record PVJI01008248.1, on the reverse strand, counting down.
TGAGGGAGCAGTGAGGTGTGGACGGGGCTCCAAGGGCCTGGAGAGCTTGTAGGTCCCCCGTGCAGAGCTGAAGGGAGGGAAGGCCGTCCCGGTACCAACGTCCTTAAATCAGGCCTGGGTAGCGAGGCCGTAGACCCTTCAGAGCCTCTTCTGGCACTTTCCTCCTGGAGTTGGCACCTTTCGTGAAGAGGGGTCCTGGTAAGGGGCAGAGAGGGGTCAGTTTCCACGTTGGACACACGGGCAGAGGGAACAGGCAGCCCGGTGTCTGCACAGACCAACGCGACAGGCTCGTGTGCCCAATGGAAGCAGGAGAGACTCGCCCGTCCGCTCCCCGGTGCCACACAGAGGAGGCACACCAGCTGCTCCAGACCTCCTCGAGGCCTCCAGGCCCCTCGCTCCATCACTGCCCACCATGGCCCTGCGAGGCTAGCTGTGGATGGACTCAGAGCTGCAGGTGCTCGTCCCAGGCCTCACCACAGGATGGGGAAAGCCAGGACCTCCCCACGCCAGGCTCCAAAGCCACCAGCCTCTCCCTAACTCCTGTGCCTCCCAGGAGTTAGCAGGAAAAGCCGGCTCAAGGAGTAGACGACTCATCGGGGGCCACACAGTTGGTCATCAGGGGGCCAGGCTCGAACACAGCCTTCCCACTCTCCTGAACCTGGGATGCCCAGGAGCGGCACAGGAGCTGAGCTGGTGAGGAAAGTCCCAGAGTCCCCACGTCCCTGAGACAGGGGAGGGGCACAGGCCTGGCACACCCTAAGAGAGCCATGGTGCAGGGGGAGATTCCACAGGGGAGCAAGTGAAGCCAGGGCAGGGAGACGGGCAGGAGGCAGAAAGGACAAAGGGGCCAGGGGGTGACCATGGCAACCTGGTGAGGGGTCAGAGAGGCTGCTGGACCTGGGGGAGGGGTCGTACTGGGCAGGGCAGACCAGCGGCTCCACATGGGTGGAATTGTTCCCGTCTGCTGCTCCAGGCTAACACGGCCCCACTCACAGCTGGTCACAGTTGGCGATGCCCTGGGGGTCAGGTGTTACTGACCCTGCGCTCGGGGCCATGCCAGGTTCTGATGTCATTGCCACAACCCACTGACCGGAGGTGTCATGACCAGAGACTTTCCCTCCAACTGGACATTAGTCATACACTGAGACTCCAGCCCCAACGTCTGGCTGAGCCCAAGGCCCCACCAGGTTGACGTTATTTTCCACCTGCTCAGGGAACCACAGTCCCTCCCGGACCCTGGACCTGTGGGGCTCAGGGCCCTGAGTCAGGGGTGGAGGGCCAGATGCAGACATTGGTGATCATCAGACAGCCCGAATGTCTGCCTGCAGGGCCAGCAGTATGGCCTTGTGGGTCACTCTCTCTGGGATCAAGCCTTCCACTGTCCCAGCCCGTATTAGAAGAGGTGACCCAGCTTCGAAGGGGAAAGGACCTGCCTCTAAGCTGGAGCCACCCACACCCAGGCTACTCTGTGCGTGCTCCTCACCCAGGACAAGCCCTGGCCTGCCAAGGGAGGGCCACGCCCATACCCCAGGAGTGGGCCCTTCTGCCCTCAGACCTGGGCGGCTTGGGCATGGGGTTTCCCTGGATGAGCCCCTTCCTGGGCAGAGCCCCATCCCAATGGAGCAGAGGGGAGCTTTCTGATCGATTCCCACCCACGCTGCACACAACGCATGCATCACGCTGCTGCCCCAGCCCCCTCACCCTGCCCCCAGGGGGAATGTGGCTGCAGGCCCATCCTTGGCATGGTGACATCACCCCAACCAGCACGCCAGGGCCCATGGCTGGCTGAGCACCACCAAGATTGCCCACAGGTGTTCCCAGCATCCTCCTGGCCCTTCTCTGGGTCACACGGCACGGGGTGGAGTGTCATGCTGGGCGAGAGCCTCCAGGTCATTCCTCAAGGCAGACAGACTCCGAATGCACAAGCCTCAAGGCTCGGTCCTCCTGAATGCCTCTGTTTCTCCTGAAGTCCCCCTGGAGTATAAGATGCAGACAGAGGGGTGTCTGTGTCCCCCACAGCCCAGTCTGGGCACACGGCAGGTGGGGTAGCCCCTCCCACCCACATCATCCACATTTTCATGTTGTTGCCTGGCAATTTCGTTTAACTTCTGTAAACCACCCAGCGCAGCCCCTCTGTAGGTGGTGATCACTTTGTCGGCTGCCGCGCACTGGCTCCTTTACCGCGCGCCTGCGCCCACTCTTCTCCGCAGTGGCTTCTACAGTGTCACCGCTTGGCCTCCGTGAACCTGGACGGTCGGTCTGTCTTCTCTCAGGTCCGTGCAGGACTGACAGGTGAATGTCAACATCGCGCTGTCTTCGCCATCACTGCTCCTGCTTTCCTTCTCTTCCTTCCATGGAGAGCAATTCGCCTCTTCTCTCTGGGTGCTTCCAAGATCTTCGTTCCTGACATTATTCTCTGATGTGTCTAGGAGTCTGATCCTATGTCTGGGAGGCCCCATCCCATGCTGGGGGTCCGGGACTTGTGCGTTCTGTCCCTTGGGCCCTCCCGGTGACTCTGAGACACAGGGATTCCCTGGATGAGCCCCTTCCTGGGCGGAGCCCCATCCCGATGGAGCACAGGGGAGCTTCCACACCCCCTCGCTAGTCCCTCTGTGCCCAAACCAGCGAAAATGGATTCTTCTAGCTGCATCTAAGAATCGTGACAAACTCAGGGTGCCTGCCTCGCTCTCCCCTGCTCTTTGCCGGGACTGCCTTTCCAGCCCAGATGCCATGGGCTCAGATCGTGGACTCTCCCTCACCACTGTCGCTCCCTGTCCTGCTTCTCTGCCTGGCTCTGCTCCTCTGCTGAGGTCCTTCTCAGACGTATGCCGTCTCCCCTTCGCACCTCGCAGCCACTCCCGTGTGTGTGTGTGATCTGCATCCCGGGCAGATGCTGAGTCCTGTCTTCTGCGGCATTATCCCTCTTCTCCATGGGCACCGAATGGCAACTTCTGAGATTCTGAGAGCGCTCTTCATCTCCGAGGGCTCCACGCCAACTGTTCTTGCCAGGGTCTGCCACACTGGTTCTCAGCTTCCTTGCGTGGACGCACTTTCTTCCTTCGTTTCTCTAAGCTTCGCAGGCAGAGGAAGAGTTTTACGACACATGTCCATAAACTTCATCCGGAAAGAACTCATGTTCTGCGTGTGGGTTCTGTTGGCTCTTTTTTTAACAAGTGAGGTGAAATTTGTATAATGTACAAGTGATCATTTTAAAATGCATAGTTCAGTGACATTTCATATACTCTCGGACCTGTGCAAACAAGACACACAGAACCTTCTTGCGTGTTTAGATTTGGGTTTGCAGATTTATTTTGAGTACTTTGTTGTTTAGTCATTGGGTTTCTGCTCTTGCTTTATTTTCGTCTCTCCCTCCTTTTCTGTCTGGAAGTTGTGCAGCGGCCTCCACCCAGAAGGCCAGCCAGCCCCAGGGCTGGTGACCCGCAGGGGTCTGGCACCGCCGCAGGCCTGCTCCTGCCCAGCCTCGTCTCTGCGTCCCTCCCACAGCATCCTGGAGGCCGGAGCCAGCCCAGCCTGGCCCAGCACTTCACCCTCAGTCATGGGCCTGGGTCCTGAATGCAGACCTGCCGCACTCCCCCCAGAGCCCGTGGACCTCGGTGGCTGCGTGTCCTGCCTGCGGAGACATAATCCTGGCGTTGAGCCCTCCTACTGCTGCCTACCCTCGCCCTGTGCTGGGCAGAGGGGTGTGGGGTGTGAGCTCAAAGGGCTGGCTTGCCCCAAAGTCCATACCTGCTTCACCGGGCACTGATTTCTTTATTCACTGTTTTTGGTAGAAGCACACCTCTAAGTTGGGCATTGCCAGCGGGGCTGTCCTGGGGGGGGGGGCAGGGCCTGCGGAGTCTATTTTGGAGGTTTTAGCACATGGCGCAGCTCTGGGCAAACCCTCCCACACTGACCACTGATGCCCTCACAGACGTGGGAGGCAGGACACACATGTGGACATCCATCCCCAGGAGAAGAGACTCAGGCCCAACCAGGAGTGAGGACTGTCGTGTCTGCTTAAGAGCAGGTGTGCCAGGGAGGGCAGGAAAGTGCAAGCGGACCAGGCTGCAGCTGGAGAAACCGGGAGGGGCCCTGCGGGGGGGCAGCCTGGACCCTGGTGGTGAGCCCGCGGTGGGGAACTGGCTGGGTACCTGCCAGTGCCCGGGCAGCCCTGCCACACCAGGTGGCCACATGCCTGTGACCTCTGTCCCCTGGCTTGGGCAACCAGCCCAGGAAGCCCACAGGGTCTCTGTGCGTGTCTCCTAGGACCATTAAAGGGACCCTCTGCCGACCTCATTTCCCTCTGGTCCCCCCACAGATTCACACTTACTCTGGGGCGTCCGGCAAAACAGTCTGGATCATGATATGGGAAATCGATGCCCCGAAAGCCATTTAACAGAATGACTTTGACCAGTTTGCTGAAACTCAATTCTCTAAATGGTCCATTTACCCAAACTTGAGATAAACCTGGTCTGGGCAGTTGGCTGCAGCTGTTTGCCAGCAGGGGCAGAAGCAGGGGCTGGAAATTCTGACTAAATACCTTAGCCAGGGTCAAGGGCACATGCAGAAGAAAAGGCAGTCAAGCTAGACCAATGTGTAGCTGCCAGAAAGTAGCCAAAGAGAGAAAACTTGGGGGACATTCTCAGTTATTCACCAAAGAGATCACTGGGGCCATCTGGCTCTGAGCAAATGGCTTCAGCGAATTGATCTAATTCTGAAGACAGTAGAAATCAGAGGTCCAGAGTGTGGTGGAATCCCAGCGGTTCCACCTCTGCTAGCTCTGTGACCTCGGGCTAGTCCCGTGCCCTCTCTGTGCCTCAGCTCCCCCTCTCAGAGTGGCTGGGACGGGTGAATGAAATCACACAGCCCAGTAAGTGTTGGTGGCAGTCACTCCAGGCTCTCTCTGTTCCTCTGCCAGCAGCCACTCAGAGTCCCCTTCTGCGCTGTCACAAGCTGGCCACTCCACACACGGGGCCTGTGCTTCCGGAGGAAGTGCCATCTGCAGAAGCAGAGAGGGCTGGTCCCCGAAGCCGCCAGGAGCAGCTTTCTTCTTCTCTCCTGCTGCGTGGGGACACAGAGCCCTGCCGGCCAGCCTGTCCCTCCCTGGCCACCACTCCCTCCTGGCTGCCCTGTCCAGCAGTCCCTTCCTTTCTTTCTTTGTAGTAGCAGATTCTCTAAAGCAGCCGCCCTTCCTCTCGTTTCCGCCCCACCCCTGTGCCCCAGCGGCCCAGTGCCACCCTTCGGTCACCACACCGCATTCCCGGAGCCTATCTGAGCCCTTGTAGGGTTTGCCCACCAGGCCTGGGCACTGCAAATCTACAGAGAGGGACTGGAAGAGGGGTGCCCTTAACCTCCTCCTCCCTGCTCCAGCACATAGGTCCCTGCCCCCAGGGCCACCTCTGGGTTGGGGTCCTTCCACCAATGATCATGGCTGCCAAAGGCAAGGTGACTCCAGACTAGCCGCCACTGGAGACACGCGGGGACAAAGTCAGCTTGCTACTGGGGTTGCTCTCAGGAGCCGCCACTGCATGATGCCAGGCATCAGGCAAGCTCCTACTGTGTGCTAGCTCCCACTGTGCACATGCCCTTACTGTGCGCATGCGCCTACTGTCCACACGTCCCTGTTTCATGCCAGCTCCCATTGAGTGCCTGCCCCCACTGTGCACACGTCCCCACTATGTGCATGCCCCTACTGTGCACATGTCCCTACTGAGTGTGTGACCCTTCTGTGTGCGAGCTCCCGCTCTGTGTATGTTCCTGCTGTGCACGTGCCCTAGTACGTGTTTGCCCTTCCTGGGTTGTATACTAGTCCCCACTGTGCACATACTCCTGTGTTTGCGGTCCGACCGTGGGCATGCTTGTTCCTACTGTACGGCTGGACCCTGCACCCCACACTCGAGGTTTGGCGCTTTTGCACACAAAGAGGCCGAGAGCTGTGCTCCTCACTGCTGACCTGAGTGTGACTCGGGCCATCTCCATGGAGAGTGCCCAGCAACCCGCCTCCCCACAACAGCCCACAACAGGGAAGTAGTCCCCCGGTGGCCCCTCATCTGGCGGCCCTAGGGCCTGCCTGCTCCCCGGGAGGCGTCTGCCCTTCTCCTTCCCCCACTGCACTCAGAAGTGAAACACCTCGGGCTCCTTCAGTTGGAGACACCCGAAGGCAGGCAGCAGGACTGGAGCCCAGACGGTGTTTCATAGGTGCCTCCTGGCTGTCCTGCCTTGTCCCTTGTTGGGAAGCTGAGTGGCCTTGCAAGAGGGGCACACCCTGTCCCCTGCTGCCCTGGCTGGAGAACAACCGGGCCCAAGGCCTGCTGTTCCCCCCAGAGGGAGACCCTGATGTGACCCTGATGCCTCGGGGTCTCCAGCATCTCTCCGAAGGCCCTCTGGCCCTGCCCAGTGGCCCTTCCTCTTCCTTGAGCCAGAAACACATTTGCCCTTGAGAGGGTCCACCCAAGGTGGTAGGGTGCAGGAAGGGGCTGGCAAGGGGCGAGTTTGCCCAGAAGTCCCGTTGGCACAGCCTCCACTGGGGGGGCACAGACCCGCACTCACCAGGGGCTATCAGGGCCTCAGACTTCAGATTCCTCTTCTGTAACACGGGGCTGACGTGGTCCCTGGAGCGCAGCTGAGCAGAACTGTTGTAATAGGGATGTTTTGCTTGTGGTTTAGGGAACTGTCTCCAGGAAGATCCTGTTAAAATACAAATACTGGTTTTAACACCCCACCTTGTCTACACAATCTAAAGAAAAGCATATGTTACTGAGGTGTCAGCATTTTGTGCTGAGGGGGGTGCATGACCGGAAGCATTGGTGGCTTCTGGGCTGGAAGACAAAGCCCGCTGAGAGGGCTGGGTGGGGCTACACGTGACCCCAGTATTTTTAGCTACAGCCGGAGAAGTGGGCAGGACAGAAGGCCCTTCCTCAAAAAGGACCCAGAAAGGGCCTGCCGCCCACAGAGGCCCTGGAAGGGCCAGTTGCCAGTCCAGAGGAGGCTGCCATCTAAATACCAGGCCCTCTGCATGGTGGCCAAGTCCTCGCCCTGCACGTGCGCTGCCCGCAGAGCCCCAGGGGCAGCTCTAAACCAGCCGGGCTGGGGACATGAGACAGATGCCACCAGCCAGGCCTGATGCAGGGCAAACCCGCTGAGACAGGTGGCCCAGCCTTCTCACCGAACAGTGACCCACCCCTCCTGCCCACGAACCACAGGAATGTGCTGGGGGGCGAGCGTGGCCTGTGGCCCCTGCCCTCCCCAGTGGCGGGGACCTCCTATGGCGCCGATGAGGCCTGTCTGGGGCCCAGGAGACCCCGCCCCTCACAAGGGTCCGCCCCACCACGGAGTGTCCCAAGCTGGCCTCCTTGCTTCCCTGAGTTTTTAAGTAATGCAGAACCAAGGAAGAGGAGTGCAATTTCACCTCAAATTCATTACTTTTCACAAACTGACTCTCCTTGGTGCCTCTCAGACCAGAGCCAGCTGCCAGCTGCCAGCATGTCCAGAGGGGGCCGGGGCTGCATCGGAGATTGGGCATGAGAGAATCAGCTTTAAAACGCCCGCCGCCTGCTCTGGACGACCATGCCATTCAGAGCTGGGCCTCGCGTGCCCAGCCTGCTGCGCATGCATACACATACGCTCACATGCCACACACAGTACACACTACATGCCACATGCTACACACACGACATACCCCACACACCACATACACCCCACATTACACACCCTATACACCACACACTACAAACTACACACTCACATACCACACACACCCCCGCTCACTGCCTCAGAACCTGCTGCTGTATTCCCCTCCCCACAGTTCATCATGCACACACGTCTAAGCAGGTGAGTACAGGGTGCACACGTACGGGCACAACCTGAGTGTGCACAGCATGTGTGAGCGCACGGAGTGCGTGTGGAATGACTACAGGCTTGCAGCTCTGGGCCAGAGGTACGGAATCCCCCCAACTCATTCCTGCAGCACTGGGGGCTGGGGACAGGCAGGAGCTGCTGGAGTCCCGGGGGTGAGGGTGGGAGCTGCACGGCTCCCCCCAGTGCCCCTCCCAAAGGAGGATCTCTGGCTGTGGGCGAGGCCCCAGCAGCCCCGTTACCTCAGCAAGCGGCAGGCGCTGCTCTTCCATCTCTCCTGTCACACTGGCATCTGGTGCTCAGCGGGGCCCAGGACATGTCCTGGATGAGGATGTGGCCAGGCCGAGGGCACCCACCACCCAGGCCTGGGTTCCCTGCAAGCTCAGAACCTGGAAACCAGGAGGTGGCATCAGGCCCAGCTCCCAGGGATGGGGGATAGGGACAAAAGCTGCCTTCACCTTATGGGAAGGGCCCTCGGAAATGGTAGCACATGGCTCAGAGTGAAGACTTTGGTGACAGTCACAAAACCCCCAGAGGCTGGGAGGAGCCAAGGGCCTTCTGGGAGGATGGCAGGGGGCGGGTGGGGGGTGAACACAGGGCTGAGGTGGGAGGCAGCTGCCCAAGGGAGTTACCCATAACTCTGTGGCCTGAGAATAGCCCAGCTCAGACCCCTAAGCATTCCACATGAGGCGTCTGATGCGGGAATGAGAGGGGCTCAGAAGGAAGGGACTGCACCTGGGCCAACAGCACTGTGCAGACCCCCATCAGGGGTGCACGTCAGCTTCACTTCCACCACCTCCGTGTGCAACTGAAAACAAGAGACATTTGCAGCTCTAGCCAGCTCCCCACCCCACCCCACGGCACTGTGGGAATCCCGGAGCTGTCTGTGCACACGTGCCTCGCACACTCAGTGTCCCCATTGCCAGGACTCTGCCCTTATTGGTGGGCAGGACACGAGTAAGTCCCAGCCTCTGGCTTGTTTTTTCCATAGGGCCCATACCCGGTTCTGCTGGGAATTCAGAGGAGGGCTCAGCAGGTCAGCCGTCCTGCTGCCAGAGGCCACGGGCCTCTGCTCCCTGGTCCCTGCTCTGGAGCATGCGGGCGGTCAGTGTGGAATGTGACCGAGCTCGGTGCAAGGTCATCAGAGCCCCTGGGGGCAAACAGACTGTGAACCCTGCTCCCTTGGATTCCCACCTGCCCCTTGGGTGCTTCTGGAGTGGTGGGGGTAGGAGGAGGACAGGCTGATTCTGGGAACCTCTCAAGGGTGGGACCCTGGAACCTAAATCCTTTCAAAGAGCAGGAAAACCTTGGCCCAAGGGTGGGGCTTTCCTCTGGCTCCAAAGACACGAGGGCAATGACCAGGTCAGGGGCCAGGACTTATTTGGATCTTCAAAGAGACCCGAGGAGCCAGAGGGGTCAGCACACCCGCCTGGCTCCTTCTCATTATGGCCTGAGTCAGGAGACTCAGATCTGTGTTCAGGGACCAGTGCAACCAGTCAACCAGCAGGCTACTCCTGACCCCAAAGCCTGTGGGGGCGGGGGGTCACATTGCAGGGTCAGAGCAACTTGGCGCCGATTGGCAGTGGCCCTCAGGATGCCCCTGTTGGGACCCATCCACGGTGTCATCTGCCAGCTGGCCCACGCCCATGTGCCGGGTGTCTGGACCCTCACACCAGCCCTTGGCAGATGACAGATTGTCTGGCTTAAATGCCTCCCTGGCTGAAACTTCCAGGCTTTTCCATAGGCTCATAGCATGGTCCCTTCAAGAGCGCCATCTGTTGCTTGCAGAGTTTCAACCCCATGTCACAGCCGGGCCCTCCCCCTAAAAGGCTGTTTAACAACAGTTTGGCTACCCCTCAGCAGATGATGCTAAGGACTGGGCCCCATCGACGTGACCTGAGCCACCAAGTCACACCCCCCCCCACTCTGAGTGTCAGGCAGGCGAGGGGAGAAGCAGCCCCGGTCATGGCAGCCCCTCCATGGAGCATGGCGGCGCGAGGCAGGCCTCCTCCCGACTTAGGACTCACTGAGCTCTGCAGATGTCGGTCAGTACCCGCAGCCCTGGCTTGGGGAGACGAGGAGCTAGCTCCATTTTCACCGGAGCAGTGTTTAAATCAATGGTACAGTTCCTGGGGCAGAGGTGGCCCAACGTGGTGAACCCAGGCCCCTGCTAACAGGCCCTTTCTCCATCGGCCTGGGCTGTGGGCAGAGCGTGAGGGCCATGGGGATGGTGCTGAGTAAGCCAGGCGGGGCGCTGTGTTGTTCTCGCGAACACCTACCTGTGACCACTCATCCCCAGGACTGCCTGGGTGGTGGGCTGCCTGCTTTGCACCCCCACGGCCTCAGGGGCCTCTGAAGGTCCACCCCAGCAGGACTGTGCTCCAGGGGGACAACCAGGACCATTCTGGGTGGAAACCCATCCTCGCTGCTTTGGGAAGCAAGCATGCATGACCAGGAACACCAGGGTGCCAGCAACCTGCCAGAAGCTTGGGGAGAGAATGTGGCAGATTCTCCCTCACAGCCTCAGAAGGGACCCGCCCTGCCAACACCTTGATCTTGAACTTCTAGCTTCCTGCAATGAGAGAAAATAACTGTTGTATAAGCCACTCAGATTGTGGGACTTGGCTAGAGCAACTCCAGCAAATGTATAGGGAAAAGGTAGTCTTTCACCGTCGGGTGCCGTCCGCTGCGAGTTTTTTAGAGAAGCCCTTTATCAGGCTGAAATCCTGCACTTGCGAACACAATAAAAAGCCCCGGTGCCAGTCGGGGTCTGGGCAGCTGGTTCATTAGGCACAACCACTCCTGGGACCCTGGGCCCGACCACTCTGTAGCTGCCACTCCGGGCACTGCTCGCCCCACCTGGCCTGCACGCACACCTTGCCGTTGCTATGCTCCCCTGCCCTGGCCTGGCCCAGCAGACGCTGGTGCATGAGCCCACTCTGCCCACGAGCCTCCAGGCTGTGACTGCAGGGAGGGGTCCCGGGTCGTAAGCTCCTTAGGGCATTCACACAGCTTCCCCTGCTGGTGCCTGGACAGGGCAGAACCGAGGACAGGTGTGGGGTGCTGTCCTGTCGGCTCCTCCAGGCTCCGTGAGGACCAGGCGAGCAGCCAGCAGCAGCAAGCCCTCTCTCAGCTCACTTGCTGAGGACCTACTATGCGCTGGGCACCCAGGCCTGTCTCCAGGGAGCAGCCAGCCAGGGGAGCAGACCTATGAGGAAGACACTGACTGTAGGGCAGGGGTGGCTGTGGGCAAGGAGCAAACCTGGGGGCGGCAGGAAGCCCAAGCTGCCCACTCTAGGGTAGAGAGATGCTTTACCTGGGGGGCCAGGTGTCTAAGGAACCTCTGCCTGCCCAGGTGGCTCAGCAGCTGGCCTTGAGTGTGTCCCCTGGTGCCCCAGCATGCAAAGCGCAGCTACAAAGCCCCAAGCCGTGGCTAGGGGCCCCCCGTCCCCAACTTCAGTGGGGCCTAAGTGATGCCCTGGGGAAGGGGGCTGGGAACGTGTAGGTAATGCTTTTCCAGGATTCCTGAGACCTTACCTCATCTCTCCCCTCTCCCCCACCCACATAAACCTGACAGGAGGCTCTGGGTGGTCCCAGCACGGGCCCCCCAAACTCTCCTTCCTGCCTTAGGGCACCCTGCAGGGTCAAGTGCTGCTGGCTTCAAAAGTAGCCCAAATCCAGGCAAGGGAGAGGGGCTGGGACATCCTGAAGTTAATGAGGGACAGCACACTGTGCTGAGGTCCCAAAGCCCTGACCAGAGCCCCCAGGGCTCCGGACAGACATCCCTGCCCCCACCAGAAACACAGGCTTCTCCAGGCGTCTCCAAGGCTGTGGTCAACCCGACACCCACCGGGGGAGTAGCTCTAGGTCATGTCCTGTGTGTCTTCTCCTCATCTGAGATTGAAGTGGCATGTCGGGACAGGACGGACAGTTTGGGACGTCTGCCAGCCAGGAAGAGCTTCCCGCCTGCTGAGAGGCGGCCTCCATGAGATCACATCTGAGCCTGTGCAACTGTGGTAATGGAGCTGCTGGCCCAGAAGTGCCCTTACAAGGCTGAGACCCGAACAGCCCTGTTCCCAGGGCTGTGGGGGCTGCTCAGCACCAACCACGGCTGCCGCAGAGCCAGTCGCTGTGGTCACCACAGCCATAGCTCTTCCTGTCCTGCCAGGAGCTCCCAGCCCCACCTGGCCCACCCATTCTTGGGAGGCTGTGAGGGTGGGAGGTGGGTCTGTGTTCTGTGGGACTGTTTCCCAGTGCGGACCAGCCGTCCTCATCTGCCCTGACCATGCTCCCAGGTCACCACCACCAATCTCGTACCTGGGCGAGGTCACCTGCCTTCCCCACTGCTGACCAACTGCTGAGAGATGAGGCAGTAGTGAGCTCCGACCCTGCACTGTGCCAGGGTCCCCTCCAGCTCTGTCAGCATCTCCAGTCTGTCCCCATGCACCTGGCTTTCTCCTGCCTCAGTGCCTTTGCACTTGCTGAGCCCCTCTGTCCCAGCTGGCGGGTGCTCACCCCACTCTCGCTGACTGTCCTGTCCTGTCCCCATGGCTTTCACCCTGTGGCAGCATCTCATTTAATGATTTGTTCACTAGTTATCTCTATGCCTCTGGGATCTGCCATGTCCCACTCGACCCAGTGTCCACCCCAGGTCCCTGGGCAGTGACAGGATGGCAGGGGGGAGAGAGGCAGCAGGGAGGCTCCTGGGGAAACTAACATCGCTGGCTACTCCCTGGAGAGGCAAAGTCCCCAGGTCCTGACACAGCTGTACCACCACCGGGGGCGGGGCGGAGCTGCTCCCTGCACCAGAAAGGCTGGGTGGGCGGGCCCTGAGCTGCTGGGGCAGCCCTTCCCTCCCCCACCCAGTCCCGCCTGCCTCCCTCTCTCTGTAACCAGCACCCCATCCTCCAGCGGCCCCCAGTCTTCGTCAGAGTCTCGCTCTTTCCTCTCCCAGCTTCGAGCAGATAGACACCCGTAACTGCCAGGTGCCTCTCCCCTTGCCTCAAGGTCCCACCAACAGCGACCCAAGGACAGTGTCCACTCGAGGCAACAGGTGCCACAGTGAGGATCAAGCTCAGGGTAAATATCTCAAGAGCCGCCCTCTGCTCAGCACCTCACAGGCTGGGTGCTATGCTGGGACATGGGTGCCCACCCCTGCCCTCCTGCGCGGGAAGCCTGGGTGCAGCTGCTGTGCTGCTGCTGTGCGGCTGGGCCTTGCTGCCTGGGGTCCCCAGGGCAGAAACAGGGTGTACTCGGCCTCTTCTCTCCACTGTGACAAGCTTGCTGGGGCTGCAGGTCTGGCCCGAGGGTCCCAGCCAGGGGGAGGGGTTCTGACCCCACCAGGCTCTTCCTGAGAGAGGATCCATCCATCCATCCAAGCCGGCAGGAGCCTAAATTTGATCCCTCCTTCCGAAACCAACAGATCAGCAAATCATCAGAAGCTGGTGTTTTCTAAAAAGTTCAGCACAGCCCCAGGCCCTGGCCTGGGCCAATTCCAGGAAGCCTGGTCCCAGGAGGCTTGGTCTCGTGCTGGCGTGGAGGGTCCCCGGCAGCAGAGGCCACAGGGCTGCTCCTGCCACCTGTCCCTGCTCCCACTGCCTCTCCTCTGCAAAGCCACTCACTGCCCAGGCTCCCCCAGGCTTGCTCCCAGCCTCGGATCTGGGCTCCCTGGGGCTCCGCGTATTTCCTGAAGAAACTTCCTCAGGAAGCAGAGAGCTTCCCCCATTTCCTGTGTTCCCAGAACTCGCGGAGACCTCGGACACAGTCACAGGCCTTCTAAACAGCTGGGCCTCAGGGAGGGTTAGGGACTGACTGTGACCTTGGGCAAGGCCCAGCCCCGCCACACCTCAGTTTCCCCAACCCCAAACAGGGATGTGTCTCCCCTCACCCTTCTGGACGCTGCTGAGGACTCCACCCTCAAACCCTACACTCCCACACCCCTCCGAGGGCCTTTCCCTCCCTTGGCCCCAGAACCTTCCAGAGAGATGTTGCAGAAGCTGTGTGGCCTCGTGACTCACCCCTGGCTGCAGGTCTGCACACTCATCCCGGAGGCTGAGGTGGGTGCCCAGACTGGAGCCTTGCAGGGAGTGGAGCGGAGAGCGCGGACTTCTGCCGGGGACGGGTGAGTGCCCACGCTCCCGCTCCCGGGCTGCCGGCGGCCCTCCAGCTCCGCTGGCCGGACAGAGCGCGTGAGAGCACGGTGCCCAGCTGTTAGGAGGACGGAGGAGACCTGGTGTAATGTCTCCACCACTCCTGGCTCTGTGGAGACTCTCAGGACACAAGGGCATGGCCACCTGGCTGAGGCCGTGCACACAGCAACAGGCTCCAGCCAGAGCTGGGCGCCCGTTCACATCAGGAGGCCCCCAGGGGGTGGAGGACGGAGGACTTTAGAGCCCAAAGTGCCCCGGGGCGAGCAATGGAGGCAGGGCTGTCTGCCCTCGCGCCCACTCTGGCAGAGAAGATGGGAGTCGTGAGGATGGGGGGCGGGAGATGGGGTGTGAAGCTTGAGATGTGTCAGGGGGACTGTCCACCCTCCCTTTTCCGTGGACTCCCGGGGTACAAGCCCTTGCATCAAAGCACACATCCTCCATTCGTCTGTGGAAGGCCATTACGTGGACAGTAACTAGTCGCTTCCAGTTTTGCAAACGAGCTCGGTGGGTCCCACCCCCAGCCCGTGCAAGGACAAAACAGTGACTGCTCCGCTCCCACCGCACCCCGCCAGGCGCCCTCTACCCAGAACTCTGTTCCCGCCCAAACTGTTGGGTTTCCAACCCCCACTAGCTGGTGGATGTAAAACACTCTCCCTGCACAGGAACGAGGTGGACCATCTTTTCTCGGGTCTGCTGGCCAAAGGACCACAAAATGCCAGCTTGTGACGCGAGCCCATTTTCCATCGGCTGCTGACTTTTCCTCTCTGGTTTGCAGAAGTTCTTCACCTTTAGGGGCTGACCCTGTTGTCCTAAGTGCTGTGAACACCTCTCCCCAGTGTGCCTCTTACATTTCTGTGAGGTGGTTTGGACAAACCCGTTCTTGGTAAACTTTCAGAATGTATCCGTCCTACTACGTTCTCCAGGAGCCCCGAGAGCCCCGGGCAGCCCGCCTTCCCCTATGCCTGCAGCTTTTTCTTCGGGTCCTAGGCTGCGAGGAGGAGCGTCCCTGCTGCACTGCTGGCTACAGGACAGATGAGCTCCAAGGGACCCTACCTCCTAAGGACAACTACACACTGGAAAGGACACCTCTTTGGGGCATCTCACAAAGGGAGAGGGACCTCAAGGGATCCCCAAAACAAAACAAAACAAACCAATGTGAGCTGGGCCCCAAATGCCCAGGGTTCCCTGGGTGGCCCGAGCTAGAGAGGAGTACCGAGGAGTTGGGCGCCAGTGTGCACCAGAGCCCGAGGGTCTACAGGACAGAGGGCGCGCTGGGGCAGGGGCAGCGCTGACCAGGCCTCAGCGCCCTCAAGGCCAGCTGGCCAAGGTGGACCCTGGCCGTGCCTCAGCCCTGGACGTGTCTCAGAGGTCAGAGCTGCCTGGAGGTAGGAGGTGGCCATACCCTGTCCTCACAGGCAGTGGCCAGCAGGAAACACAGCTCCAGGGGCAAGCGAACCGACCGCCCAGTGTGGAGCCTGGAGCCCAGCCCCAGGCACCGGCTGAGTAAGCGCAGCTGAGAAAGCAGAGCAGGGCAGGGGGACTGCCACCCGCTGAACAGAGCAGCCTTGGCCCGGCTCGTGGATGGAAACGTGGAGTGACCACAGCATGGAGGGCACGCGCAGGTCTACACACTCAGAACAGCAAGCGTGACTGCAGGGGAGGGTGTCCCTAGAGATGCTGCCACCAGCGGACCGTGGCCAGTCCCATCCCAACACATTCAAGCAGGAACAGAAAGTGCCAGAAGCTGAGGCTGGCAGGAACACAGCCAGATTCCCTGCAGTCGGGAGGTATGACTAGGTGACACTCGGACTGTACCTGTTCTCGACCAATACCTGCCGCCCAGGGTCCAGCGTTAGCGGGGTCCCTGCCCTCCCAGTGCACACCACCTGGGGGCCAGCAAACATGGTCCCCACTGCCCTGTCATTGATGCCGTTTTCACACCACCCGTCACGTCATGCCGGGCTGAAACTCAGCGCCCACACTTTGTCCCCTCTTCTGGACTGTCACAGCCTTGGGACACGCCTTTTTGTGTCTCTGAGCCTCAGTCTCCCCACTTGGGCACCTGGGGTGGTAATAGCTGCACCTCTAAGAAACATGCATGAGGTGAACAGGAAACAGAAACAAAGACAGGTGCTTTACAGGTGAAGTCGCACCTGGTCCCGAGCACCAGGAAATGTTGGTCACATGGGCTTTGTTGGGTCTCCCCAATTCATGGGACTGTGTGTGGTGATGGGGCCTTTACTGAGGTGATTAAGTTAAAACGAGGTCACTAGGTGGCCCTCCTCCAACCTGACTGGTATCCTTATAAGAAGAGGATACCAGGACGCAGACACACATGGAGGGTGACCAGGTGAGGACACAGGAAGGAGACCCATCTATGTGCCAGGGAGAAAGAAGAACCTCAGGAAGAACCGGCCTGGCCACACCTTGATCCCGAACTTCCAGCCTCCAAGACCAGAAGACGGTAAGTGTCTGTTGTTAGAGCCACTTGGTCTGTGGCTTCTGTCACAGCGGCTCGAGCTGTCCAAACGGTGAGTGAGCTGGACCCGCCTGTGCACACCCACCGCCAGGCAGCCAGCAGTGGTGGGCGCACGCTCGCCCATGAGGCTCCGTGGACCAGAGCGGGCAGGCTCTCCTGGTGACGCCACCCTTGGCCCCGTCGCTTCAGTGGGGAGGGCCTTCCATGGAGGCTGCCGGCCTCGCGCTCACAGGGCACTTGCTGACAGCTGTCACCTCTGCACAGTGGCCACAGCAGCACCACTCACAGACCAGGGTCGCCAGTGCCCCTGTGGATGAGACAGCGTGTTTCGCTGCCAACCAAAGGGAAGAGGAGGGACAGACAGGGAGTTCGCTGTGCGCGTCTGACTGCTGGGCTGGATGGAAGCCCCGTCCCCAAGGCCGGGGTGCAGGCGCGGGGGCGGTTCGAGCTCCCAGTCTGCACCGCCCACCGGAGAGCGCTGCAGTGGCCTTTCCCTCAGCAACGGCACCGCTGCTAACCCCTGGCTCGAGGCCGGCCTCCCTCGGAAGGGGGAGCGTGCAGCAGGCAGCAGGTGTCTCCCCGGGGCTGGGGGTGGGGGGCGGTCTGATGTCCTCAGATGGGGAGGGGGCCCACCGACAGTGGAGACCTGGGCTCCCCGAGGGAGCCGCAGGTGAGAGCAGCAGCACTTCTGGGCAAGCTCACGTGCGTGCGCACACTCATCTGTGCGTGTACACACAGTTACACAGGATTCACCAAACGCTTTGAAAAATATGACACCGAGGCCAAGGGATGGACTGGGGCTGCTGACGGCTCACGGGGGGCTGTGATGTCAGGAGGTAGACACGGCCCATCAGAGCCATGGGCGGGGGCGGAGGAGGGGCTCTACGTGTCATTACCTGGGCTCCAGGGGCCCTCCTGGCCCGACAGCTGATGCCAAACTGAAGTCCTCAAGTTGGTGAGGAGAACTGTCACCCTCAAAGTGAGTCTCAGGGATCCGTCTGCACACAGGGCAGCGCCAGCCCCTCGGGCCACACAGCTGCTGAGGCTGCTGAAGCTTTCCTGGCTCTGTGGTGGGCGTGTCTGCTCACGCGGTCTTTATACTGAGGCCCAGGGCCTGGCCCATGGGGGGGGGGGGCCGTTCCTCCCCAACTACCGTGCTCACCACGTGTCCCCTCCACCCTCAGGCTCAGGGTCCCTGCAGTCACCTTCCATGAAGACCAGACGTCATCCTGTCCTGCTGAGCTACAAAAACATGAACTCACGTTGGTGCCCCGGACAAAAGGGCAGGCAGTTCCAGACCTCTGCTCCAGGGCCGGGCTCTAGACAGCCGGCGCTGAGAACCTGGGCTCTGAGCCGCCCTTCCCACCCTCTCCGGCCTCCCTGCGCCGGCGGGCCATTAGGAACGCGACTTCACCTGCATTTTGCCACTGAATGCAGCACTGCGCCCACAGACTCTCCACGCACAGCTTCCCATCGCCGCTGGTGAGGAAGCAGATGGAGGCACAGGTGTGGGTCTACACTGAGTTATTGCCGTGGCAACTGTTCTTCTTGACTCATTTCCTCTTTCCCAAAAGGACGGGGGACTCGGTGATTAAACACTCCACCCACACTGCAGGGCTGCTCCGTCATGCCTCCCAGGCTTAGGACACATGTGGCCCCGCAGAGCATGTGGGTGGCTGGCGGGAAACCCGAGCAGTGCTGGGAGGCCTATTCACATCTTCTCCTTCCCACCCCACGCCCTCCCCTGTGAGCAATGGCCCTCAGAAGGGCCCTCCCTCCACCCACCTGCCCTGTTCACTGGCCTGGCTGGGACAGAACCACAGTAGTGCTGCTTTCAAAGATGCAGGCGGTGTCCTGAGGGCTGGCCACACTGCTCTGGCACTAATCTTGGCGCTGCGTCCCAACTCACTTCCTAGCAACAACCCCCCCCCACCCCGTTACCCCAACAACCATCCATCTGATGACCATGTCCGTGTGCTCCAGGGGAGACCCCTGGAGGTGGCTTCAGCTGGGGTCTGGACAGAACACGTGAAAGGTGGGGAGGCTGGTGGAGACAGTCCTGGAAGGAGCAGGGAGGGGAACAGAGACCCCAGGGCCCACTTGATGGTGAACACATGCACACACACGCACAATGAGCATGGCCTGTACCGGCCCAAGGAGCCAAGCTCCTGGAACAGTAAAGTCATTCCCCACAACCCCCCGCCAGCCCCTCTGGGAAGACCAGAAGGGGGGTGGTCTGGTCTGGGACCCCACACCCCGCTGTGAGCTATCACCGTTTTAAAGAGCGATTACCCTCCTCTGGCCTTCTGTGTCACTGCACTTGGGGGCAGGGTGGAGAGATGCCAGCTCTCTGCAAGCCTGGGACGATCCGCCCAGCAGGGAGGGGATGAAATGGTCCCTGCGGCTGCAGGAGACTGGCGAGGTGCAGGTAGTAGCTCGAGGAAGCCGATGCCCCTCCGAGCTGAGCACTTCTGAGGGGACAGCGCTTCCAACAGCAGGGGCTCAGGCGACTGCACGTTTCTTCTACCAGTGAGCCCCAGCCCGAGACGCTGTGTCACACTGAACCCGTCTGGTCTCACGCTGTGCCCTGGGTACAAAAGCTTGCCACGGCCCTGCCTCCCCCGGGCACAGCTGGGCACCCTCCTTCTCACCACCCTGGCACGGAGTCCTGGCTACCGTGAACTGGGCACAGAGCTCTCAGCCCCACGCCAGCCCAGTGGACATGAGCTCGTCCTCCATCACTCAGAACTTGGCACGGGCCCCTGCAGCTCCCTGTGTCACCTGAGCCTCGGGTTCCTGTCCTAGAAATTGAAGGTCTGGGCTGGCTCAGCAATTCCCAAGGAACACTACGTGCAGCAGGAGTGTGGGCTGGGGGCCCGTGGCCGGGCGGCCTGCAATGTCGGGCTAAACGGGTGTTGCACTGCAGTTTCTTGGGGCCTGGGCACATGCCGAGTCTCTGAGGGAGACAGAGCTCCCAGGCTCACTGGGCCCCAGGCCAGCCAGTCTGCACATCAGCTGATACCAAAGGACACGTGAGTTCTAAGATCACACTCGGGAGACGTGGCCACTGTGGGAGGCACCAAACACCACCCACTCTGTGGTTCTAAGCTGAGCCCCATGCAATGCCCTGGAGACCTCAGGAGTCTTCTGAGTGACTGGAGAACATATCGAGGCCACAGGAAGGAGACAGGAAGAGCCACCTGAACACGAAGTCTCCCGCAGGCCTTCTTATCAGCCTCCTGCGATGGGGGGCCAACGAGGAAGGGGCTGGGGTCTGCTGTCCATGGGTGATACTCTGCCATTCGAGCTCTGCCTTCTAGAAGGCTCACGCATCAGTGCAAAACACAGGGGCAGTACCTGTCAGGTCCCACAACAGAGGGAGGAGCCAGGCAGGTGTGGCTCAGACCGGCAACCCAGACCCGTCAGCAGCAAGCCCTCCTCCCTCAGCTCCCAGCTCTGTCCCTGCTGTGGGCCGGACAGGTTAGGCCAGGGGGGCTGACGGGCAGATCCTTGGATGGCAAGCCCCACGACGGAGTGACCTGCCCCGATGTTTACTGCAGTATTTACTGTGGGTGTGTGTCAGGCGCTGTTCTAAGCCAGGGACACAGTTGGGCCCCAGGCCTCTTCCAGCTCAGAGGCTCTGCAGGGCCAGGCAGATCTGGACCAGGGAACGTGGTGGAGGGTCGGGACATGAGCCCCAAAATGTGGCAATAGCCCTTCACTGCCAACTCGGAATGGGTCTTTAATCCCAGATATGAAACCAGACGCCAGGACTAGTCAGTTTATTACACATTCAGGCCTCCTAACGGTTTCCCAAGAAGGCATCTAGCCTGTAGGAAAATTCTAGTAACCAGCTTTCTAGGAAGAACAGGCCTTGGTGACGCTGTCTTCAGGAAGGGCAGAGCTCAGGGGAAGCTGGTCAAGGGCAGCACAGTGCCAGAACCTTCTGCTGCCAGGGAGCAGGCACATTTAGTGTCTGGTGAGGGCCCACATCCTAGTTCAAAGGTAGCCACATCCTACTTGTTGTGTCCCCACGTGAGAGAGAGACCATCTCTCTAGTCTCTTCCTGTAAGGCCACTACCATCACCAGGGCCCCACCCTCACAACCTCCCACTGCCCGCAGGCCCCTCCCACCTCCTAAGACCATGGCAAATGAATCTGGGGGAACGTACTCTGGCATTGTCGGCCATAGGCTGGAGGTAGGGGCCATGTGTGCTGCCTGGGAGACTGCTGGCCAGCAGGGCCTGGCATCCCACTGCCCTGTCCAAGGAGCCCGAGCAGAGGGTGGAGCACAGGTCACAGCTGGGGTGGGGGCTGCAGGCACGCCCGTGGACAGTTTTGACTGAAGTGAAGATGAGCCAGGGATCCAGGTCTGAAGAAAGGCTCTGGGCTATACAGCTCTCAGACGCCAGGCTAGAGACCCTGGGAAACCCTGCTAGCCTTCACCTGATTGGTGCGATCTAGGAGGCTGAGGGGCGGACAGCGGAGATACTGGAGAGGGGCTTGTGAGATGTTGGGCCGCTGCGGAGAGCCAGCCAGCAGTACGGCGGGGAGAGGAGGGGGAAGGGGACCAGGTCGCCCCATTGGTCAGGGTGTGGAGGGGGCCAGGCCGCCCTGCCCAGCCTCCTCGGGGACCCTGCATCGGGACAGGTTTGCCCTGGCAGCATCACCTGCCCCCAGTGCGCACTGACGCAGATCATCTGGGGCCCTGGCGGGAGTTCCCCCTCCCACCTTTCGTGTGCTTGGGATGTGCTAGGACAATGCAGACAGATTCCAGTGGAGCCCAAACTAAGTGCCATCAGGGAGAATGTGAAAGCGGGCAAAAACATGGGGCAGGTTCCAAAGCCAGAGTGAAAGCTGACTTGAATGGGAAGTCCCAGCCCAGCTCCCCCACATGGCCTCCCCTCCGCGTCCTGCTCCGACCGGGGAGTGATTAGGAATGAAAACTGCCAAGGCATGGGTGGAGGGGGGCCCATGGAGGTCAGCTACTGTGGGAACGGGCTCTGAGATGAGAGACCAGCCTGAACCCCACTCTGCTCGGTTTTCATTGGTTTCATCCAGGCCGGTTTCCGGGACAGGCAGCAGCCTGGTGAGAGCGATCTGCTTCCAGCCCTGACGGGGCACTGGCCTGGCCAGCGGGCAGCCGCTCTGGAGCCACGAGAAATGCCTTGCTCAGGGACTGTGACAGATAATGTAATGGATCCCCCAGCCCCAGAGATAGTTCGTGCAGCTATGCAAAGAACAGAAACAAACTGAACTTGGTTAGTTTGCTTTTCCTGGTGCGTGCATTTAGTCCCTGGGAACCCTGAGGCAGGAACGCAGCCCCTTTACCCAGCCAGGCACTGAGGCCAGCCCTGCCTCTGGGCACAGAACAGAGCTCCCCTCTGTGACAAAGGCTGCCTCCCCGGAGCAGGTCAAAGCGTAGCCCAGCCCACAGTGTTCCAGAGAACTTGGAAAAGAGGAAGCACGTGCTGAGCAGGGCAGGGGTTGCCAATTCCAGGGAAGAGCAGCTACCCCGCTGCTGAAGTGCCCATTGTGCAAGGCCGCCGGCAGCGGCCGGGGGATTAACGTCGGGCAGACGAGGGCTCTTGGCCCAGGCTCAGTGTGATTAACTGCGGAACAAACAGGAAGGCTGCGCACCTGCGCAGAGCTGGCCACGGCTTCCTACGGATAGCATCAGCAGCGCCAGAGTACACGCAGTCTTGTTCCTGGCTTTGAGTCTCTGATGCTGATGACGTCAACAGGGAAAGAGACTGTCCAATCTGGACAGGAGCAGGGGAGGAAGCTGGTCGGCAGGCCTCTGAGCCTCTGAGGCAGGGAGCCCTCATCCCAAAGCCAGGCTGCCGGCCAGGGACCTAAACTATTCATTTCCCCTGTGACTCCTGCTTCTTTGACCTTAAGATAGAGCTTTTCTCCTGGCAATTTCCAGGAATGAGATTTTTCTCCCAGCACAGCAGAGAAAACGAGATCAAGGAGTGGGCATTAGGTCACAGGCCAGGAAGTTTCTGGTTTGTCCTGCAGGTCTCAGAGATGGCCTCTGCCACCTGCCAGCCTCCTTGGGCCTTGACATGTCTGAGCACAGTATGCGTGGTCTACAGCCAGAACGGTGAACAGACGTGCATCCCCAGAAACACCGTGCAAAGGTCTCCATATCAACGAGGGGGCGGAGCCCTCCTCCTGGGCCTACTGGGTGTCCCACAGCCCCAGGCCCTCCTGAGAGCAGACAAACCACAGGCCCTGTCCGACACGAGGACACAGAACAAGGAGCACGAGGAGAAACATCCATTCTGAAGCCTGTCCATCCCCCTCAGCAGAGGGCCCCGTCTGCCCCGGAAAATGTTACCATGGATTTCCACAGCTCCGCACAGGAAATACTTGACCAGGACATCACGTAGAAAATAACCATCCCTGTGTGACCAGTCCAGTCAGGACACAGTTAGCAAAGGGCCAGTTGATTATGAAGGGCTCGGTGACCTGCCCTCTCCTCTGCCCCGTCTGCCTGAGAACGGACTGAGGCCTCTCCTGGAGGACATGATCCTAGGGCGCTGCTGCCTCAAGACATTTTCATGCGCTCCCCTTCTCCTTCTGGGAAGAAGTCTCTATTTGGGAGGCGTGGGTGTGCTTATTTGTGGCCAAACTCCCACCAAGATCCAGGGGCTTGGAGAACAGACATAACAGGGTAACCTGGCTGGACTAGAACCAAGAGGCAGGCTTAGCACTGAAAGAAGGTATGACACAGCCCACATGCAGGCACACATACGCATGCACAGGCATGCATACACAGGCACATGTCTGCACACCTGCACACACAGAGCAGGCAAGATCTGTGGCTGTACCCACTCACCGACCTGCCAGGGACATCGTTACAAAGACCTGCACTACGTTCATACCTGATTCAAGCAGAGAGTGTTTGGGGGTGGAGGTAGGATTGTGGGGAGACCCTGTGGTGGCGTGTATGTAGGCAGGAAAGGAGGGGGGTGCATCTCAGCAGCAAGAGTGAATGCCACAGGAAAGTGGCAGCTGTGGCTTCAGCAAAGGTGCCCTGGTAGTCAGCGACACACGGACTCCAGAGAGGGGTAAAGTCCAGAGTGTGAGGGCATCAAGAGCCCCAGCCTCACCATGCACACTTCTATCAGGCAGGCCAGTGCCTGGAAAAGGCCATTCCCTTCCTTCCCAAGGAGCCAGTTCCCTGGTGGAGTCAAGATGGGTGAGAAGTGAGATGAGAGAGAAGCCAGGGGGTGCTAGGCCCACCCAGGGAGCGCAGGGGCTCCAGGGGCTGACCTGGGCACTACTCTCACTTCCATCCAAGGGAGCCACCAGGGCAGGGCTCCCGCAGAAGCAGGTGGTGCGGGCAGGGGCTCTGGCCTGCTCCCAAAAGGACCCTCCAGGACACCTCCCTGCAACCAGGAGGACCGAGGAGTCACCAGCCCCACATGGCCACGCCCACAGACACAGCACAGGGCCCAGGATACCTCGGGCAAGACCACAGCTCAGCTGGGCCCGAAGGCCTCACACTCCCGGTGCCCGGTCAGAACCAAATGTGAACCACCTGTGACCGACAGGGATCTGGGCCAACACTTACTTGTGCTCCCGTCCCTGGAACCAGGAGGCACACAGAGGCGAGAAACTCTTCCCAACAGGAGAAAGAGCCTCCCACTCTCATCACTGGAGGAAATATGTTCAAATGCCAAGTGCAGCACCGAGATCCTGGAAAACTCACTTCCCTGGTAGGTGGGGGAGGACGCTGATTCATCCAGAAGAGATCAACGTGCCAAGTACAATGTATAAAGGCAGCAAGTGTGCCACGTGTGTCATACAGGCTGCTGTGAACACGGCTCACCTCGGCTGCAGCTTTGATGCTCGAGACCGGCTTTGGGTCCTGGGGAGCAGCTCTTTCTGTGAATTACCTGGCAACTCCAGGACTTGCTCCATTCTGCCCTTCGGTGATAGCCTGCAAGCTTCAGCTGCCCTATGTTTCTCCTCTGTTAGCGTTTAAAGAAAAAGAAAAAGAAAAGAAAAGAAAAGGCACCGCCATTCCCGCAGGGGTCGCCTCTCCCTCCGCTCTGCCCTAGAACCAGGGGCTCAGCCAGGAATCGAGTCCTGGCTGGCTTGGGGCTGGCTTTCTGGCCCACAGCGGCTAGTAAGAGAATTAGTCTGCTCCGGGGTTCATTTGTTTAAACTCTTCAGGGTCTTAAAGACTGAAAGGAAGAATTATTCCAGGCAAAGACAAGACAGGTCGTACTGGCCCTGTCCACAACTAGCTCCCTGAGACAGGAGTAAATATTAATTTTGCAAATTGACCTGCAGATACTGAACAGAACCTTTTAAAAATTGATGTTTTTAATACCAATGACTAACTGCATCTCCCCCTACCTTTCTAAATGTTATCATGTGACCAGGCAGCCACGGGAGCCTGCCACGATCAGCACATGCTGTCTGAATACCACCTGGGGTGTGCAGGGGCTAACTGGTGGGCTTTTGGCCGCTGTCCTCTGACTCCCTCCCCTCCCTCTACGATTCCGTGGACCTGTGGGTGGCACTTAGGGCATGCTGGCCTAAGAGGGCACCAGAGGAATTTAAACCGTGAGTCACCAGAACTGTGAAGGCTCAAGACAGGACCAGGCCCTGGTCTGGAGAACTAGGGACCATAGATGAGGGTGGACACAAACCCAGGGAGGCAGAGGTGAGTCACATTGCGATTAAGGGCTACAAAAGAGAGAAGAAGGTTTAAATCACAGCTCCGCCACTCGGGCAGGCAGCTTAACATCTCTGGGCTCATCCCCTCACCTGCAGAAAGTGGCTATGAGGACTGAGCTGGTGCAAATCAGATACAAGCCCTGACCCCCACCGGGACACCAAATACTTCTGTGCAGGTGCAGGGCTGCCATTAGTGTGGGAGACCTTTCAATGTCACAGAAATGCTCTTCCTGCCAGAGTGGCTCATCACGTGGCTGGCATTGCATCAGGCCACAAGTTCAACAAACGTGGTTCTCACATCCAGGCAAGGAACCCTCACCCCACCAACTCTCAGAAATCGTGCAGGAAAAGGCATGTGTGCTCTTGTGTATTTTCATGTAGAGAAGCGGATCGGGTTGTCCGAGGGCTGCATGACTGAACCAGAGCTAACAAACTCTCTTTTTGGGGTCTGCAGTCAAGCAAAGAGCAGGTACAGTGCCACCGAAAAAGGGCTGCTAGTGTGAGTTACTGAGAGTGGGCACAGGCCACCAGGCTGGCGCCAAGCAAGCACTCTCCTCCATCGTGGCATCACCGCCCCTGCTCGGCACGGCGCACACGTGCATGGCGGCACACGTGCACAGCAGCCAGGCAGGTGCAGGGCCCAGGGAGAACCTGCACGCTGGGCCTTGGACCTGGGTGAGTCTGTGGGCTGCCAGCTGAGAGGTACCGGCGCTGGCCCGGGTCGCCCAGGGAGATTGAGGGCTTCACTCTGAAAATAGACCAGTGTGCTGGTCTTGGCATCTTGGACTCCTGCCGCTCACAGTGGAGGACCTGGTAGACGACTGCAGGGCTGAAGTCAGAGTCACTTTTTTTACATTTTAAAATGTGAATCAGAGGTTGCTCCTGCCCCAGCTCTCCAATCATCTGCCATCACACAGGGAACCACAAAGTCCTGCCTATGACC
Organism: Micronycteris hirsuta; assembly: GCA_004026765.1. Lineage (NCBI taxonomy): Eukaryota > Metazoa > Chordata > Mammalia > Chiroptera > Phyllostomidae > Micronycteris > Micronycteris hirsuta. The sequence continues at coordinate 7,907 of PVJI01008248.1, read as the reverse complement.
CGCTTACTCTCTGCAGTCTTCAAATGCACCCCAGTCACGTGTTCCAGGGCCTTTGCACCCACTCTTCCTGTTGCCTGCGCTGTTCTACCAGAGTGCTTGTTTGCATTAAACCATTTCTCTTGAAAAGTCGAGCTGCAAATATGCCTTTGATTAAAAAAAGTAATAAACTATACTACCAGGAGTCATTCTTCTGGACAGCCATTTGTGCTACGTGCTCAGAACATTAAGTACACACTCGTGGAGGGAAGCAACAGCTGAGGGAGATCCCCTGGGGATGACTTGAAACCCTCACAATAAAGGCTATGCATGAAACAAACAAGATACTTTTTAAAATACAAGAAACATAATGTACAGGAACCTTTGCATTTTGAAAATCGTATTTTGTTGGGAACCATCCTGCCTGGTTTCAGAAACTGCAACCCCCACCTCCCCCAATGGCTAAGGCTCAGTAAAAAGACCTTGGGACCATAAGCCACTTAGGAGACAAAGCTTATCTTCCTTGTAGGGGCACCGCCTCTGCCCCCTTTACTTCACCCTGCTTGGCCCTGAGCGCATGACTGGTTAACCAATGACAGGTAAGATTCCTCAAGGGAGGAACGACCTAAGACAGGCACAGTCACTAAGGGACCCCCAGGGAAAGACTTGGGGGCTATAGAAAAAGGGGATGATGGACCCTCTCCCCTCGACTTTAACATAGCCTGAGTCCTCACTCTGTCTGAAAGAAGTCTCCTAATCTCTTGGCTGCCTTACTTCCCCTGCCTGACTTTAGCCTGAAACAATGACAGAGGGCCAGAGGGCGGTGCAGCCCTGTGCTGGAAAGGGCGAGTTCCCCGGGGCAATCAGGCCTAAGAAAGAATGCATAAAATCCTGCGAAACCTACTTTACTAATACCCTCAATTTAAATGATAAGGTTCCAAGCATGAAATGAGTTTGTTCCCCAGTTTTATGGCCCTTTAGCTATCTAACCCTGACTCAAAATAAACCCTCTTTGAATGTTATCTATTGTTTGATCATTACTTCCTGACAATGATTGATGAGCTTTATGTATACGTATATGACCTGTATTCCTATGCAAATTAAAAATTAAACCCAATAAAAGCCCATTGAGGAACAGGTTCCTGGTCCTTCTCCTTTGAGAGACCGGCCACCTTTCCTCCCCAGGTGGATCATGTTTTGGTAGACTTATTCTCATCCATAACACTGTGGACACTGTGGGCCGGAGTCTGTATCAATATTTGTAACAATATTTCCAAGTGACAATTACAAAATTCAACAAACGGTGCTGGGAAAACTGGATAGATATACACATGCAAAAGAATGAAGTTGGACCCTTCCCTAACACCACATACAAAAATTAACTCAAAATGGATCGAAGACCTAAATATAAGATCTAAATCAATAAAACTCTTAGAAGAAAACAGAGGAAACATACACACAACCATGAATTTGGCAGTGACTTCCTGGATCTGACACCAAGTGCACAGGCAACAAAAGAGAAAACAGATTACATCAGACTTGATCAAAACGTAAAACTCAAAGCTTTGTACATCAAAGGACACTATCAACAAAGTGAAAAGACAACCCACAGAATGGGAGTAAGTATTTTTAAAAGTCATAGAGCTAGCAAAGGGTTAATATCAGAGTACTACAAATTCTTGCAACTCAACAGCAAAAAGACAAACAGCCCAATTGAAAAATGAGCAATGGACTTGAACAGATACTTCTCCAAAGAAGATACACAAATGGCCAATAAGCACATGAAAAAGATGCTCAACATCCATTAGTCATCAGGGAAATGCAAATCAAAGCCACAATGAGACCACCTCACACCCACCAGGACCCTCAAACAGAAAACAAGTATGGTGAGGAGGAGGAGAATCTGTGCAGAGAAGTTTATCGGTTTGGCAGCTGCTCAAAGCGACACACGAGAGTGCCATATGATACAGCAGCTTCCCAGTTAGGTACACACCCAAAAACCTGCAGTGAGGACAGACCTGTACACCAAAATTCACTGCAGCATTATTCACAACAGTCCAAAGATGGAAGTGACCCCAGGGTCCGTCAACAGGCAGATACGAACACACTGCAGGGCACAAGTACAGCAGAATACTCGCCGTCAGCCATAAACGGGGTGCAGTTCTGACATAGGCAACAACGTGGGCGAACCTCGAAGACATATAGACCAAGTGAGATAAGCCAGACTGAGAAGGACAAATACTTCATGATTCCACTTACATGAGGTATGTAGCACAGTCAAAGTCACAGAGACAGAAGTAGAAGAGAGGACTCCAGGGCTGCGAGGGGGCAGCTGAAGCACAGGAATTACTGTTTAATGGGTGCAGGGTTTCTGTTTGGTATGACAAAAAGTTCTGGAATAGTGGTGGTGACCACCTAATACTGTGAATGTTTTTAATGCCACTGATTTCTACACTTAAAAACATTTAAATTGAATGTTGAGCACTTATGTTTATGTGGTAAATTTTACCACAATTTTTAAGGACTTGGAAAATTACAAATAACAAAAAATCAGTAACTATCATTTTGTAACACACACTAGCACATTCAAAGACCACCTCCGTCCACTTCTACATCTGGGGACACTTTTATGTGGGCTAGCCCTCAAACAGGGAGACAGCTGGGGCCTTCAAGATGAGTCCTGTGCAGGCGGAGGTGTACCAGTTGTCTTTTGCACTCCCACCTGAGGCTGGACTTAGAAAGTATCCGAAGACTTTGGGTTCATTCATTCCACCTTCTGAGCTTGCACGCCCCCTGCAGGATGCTGCATGCAATACTGTGCCCTACACTATGCCAGGGTCTGCCCGGGAGACCCGACACTGGTCAGAGAAGTCCTTCCCAAGCTGTCTAAACACATACATCATAAAAAATGTACGCAAACTTCACCTTCAGGACTCACTAGGAAATTAGTTAAGTCTATGAAAGTACTCACCAGCCATTTCCATTCACACCGATGTCAGGGCAATATGGCTAGGTCTGGCGGAATCAGTGTGAAGGGCATACTTACAACTGGTATTGAACCCTGCCTTGCCCATGGTCTGACTTCCAGTCTTGGGCTGGTTTTCTCAGGCCCCAGACTCGTGATACTTGCTTGGTACTCTAATTTAAAATCCTCTGGAATAAGTGAAAGACACAGGGCTAAACACATATCTGGGATGAGCAGGACTCCTTACAACATCAGGCTTCTCCCAATCCGTACCATGCAGACAGGATCACAGCCACGAGGACCGCCCTTTCCACACCTCACAGGAGCGGACTCGGTTGGAAACAAAAGGCCTGCTCAGATCACCTGTGAGGGGCAGGACGTTGGGGTGAGCGAAGTCTCGCTGGGGGCCTGACAGGTTCACACCCTACACAAAAAACCAACAGCACCAGAGGGCAGAAGAGTTCCTTAACTTAAACATAAGAGCAATTCTTCACAAATTAAATTTTAAAAATATAGGTACCATTTTACTGCTTTTGCTCCTGATTTTAAAATTCACCACAGACCTCAAACACTGTCAAGTACTTGCTTTCATGCATACTTTTAAAACTGCATTTCTTTTGATCTCTAGCTGCAAAAAAATTTAAAGAACTCATGTTTTCTCCTTGACCTTCACACGAAGAGCAGAATATTAGAAAGATTGGCCACACCTTGAAGCTGGCTTTAAGTACTTTTCCTGTAACATACATTCATAACATGTATTTGTCATTTTCCTTCCTGAAGGCATTTTCATAAGAACGCTTCGTATCCTTAGCACTTCAGAATTAGGAGAGAAAACTTATCCTTCCTCCTCACACCCCTCTACTCATCAGCTGAACGACAAAACGTGCACAGGCTCGGCCCCTGTCACACTTCTCTCTGCCCCACTGGTCCCGCTTCAGCAGGAGAAAGACCCTGCACGTGCAGAGGCAGCGCGAACTAATTACATTAGTTTAGCTCCCATTACCTTATCAAACAATCAAAAAGGAAATGATACCATGCTAGGAAAACTACAGAAACACAACATCCTCGATTTTATTCGCCAATCATCAAGCCCTACAAAAACAAGCAGCACAGATGGACCAATTTCTGCCTCCATGAATTTTAAATTGCTTTTTACAACATTTCTCTGGCCCTGATGAGCTAGTGTTTCACAATATGCTGGCTTGTGAAATTCAAGCAACTGTGCCTTCCCCTAAGCTCCTTCATTCAGCCTCAGCCATAAATCGCACACTGCCTACAGAAGTCTACATAAGAGAAAAATGAAGTTATTCTAAAATGCCACACAGCAGAAACCGCTTACACACATTTCCAAGGCCGCCACCGTAAGAGACGCCTGCATGTGTTTTTGCTCGTACAGATCACCCGGAGCCCACGGCCCTGCGTCATGTTCAAGGAAGCATCACCAGAGGAAAGGAGAGCCCATGTTCCCTGACGTGACCTTCAGGAGTGACTCAGATGGACTTCAACTCACACAGGTGGCGTCTATGGGAAGTGAAGTGGGCCCCCTCCTTGTCCTTGGCCAGTGGCCTAGCCGCAGATGAGAAGAAAATCTGTGGTGAAGGGACCCCGTTACACACCGTGTACATCACTTAAAAGAACTTCAACCAACTGTATAGGCTCTAACCCACGAGGCCTTTTCATGATATCTGCTGTATGGAAAAGTGGGCTTCATTCTGCATTCGCAAAGGGCCCCGTGAATGTAAGGCGAGCCTTCCGACCAAGCACTGTCGTGTGCAGCCTCCTAAGGCCAAGTCTGTGGCGTTACTGAGCACAACCCTTGGAGCACATCACCGACTCTTCTGACTCTCTTTATTCAAAAATAAAAGGGGCACAAAAATACAGAACTAAAATGTCCGATGGCATCTGAACTAGCAGGTTCACCAAAAGGTTTCAAGGTGAACTTGCATTTAGGGGATTAATTATAATTACTAGAGAGAGAATGAACTGTTTTTCAAAGAAATGTGTCTCAGGAAAATGCTGACCGATGGGATGGGTAGTTATTTAATCTCGCATTGGGGGGAACCCACAGGTCTCAGAAGGCGCCCTGAGCAGCAGGAGCCACTCTGAGAAGCCAGGCGCAGCTGACACGGCCACTGCGACCGGATGGATTCTTTCTCAGGCTCCCCTTGGCAAGAGTAACCAGCCACCCACAAGCACCTTCCCTTCCAGGAGGAAGTTGTATGGATACCTATTCATTCCCATCCATCTCTAGTCAAGAACGCCTGGCCACCTATAACCCACGGCACACAGTGATGGTGTCAGAACACAAAGCGGGGACGTCGGGAAGGGGAAGGGACACGCCTACACGTCGCACTCCAGAGCACGAAGGTCTTCCAGGAGCTCCTGGGCCACGGTCTGCAGGCGGGGGTTGCGGCTCCTGGACATGGCCAGGATGCGCTGCAGCGGCAGGGAGCTCCGGAACTCGGAGGCCGACTTGGAGAAAACTTCCGGTTCCAGAACCACCGACTGGACAAGTCGCAAAACATGAAGACACACCTCTGCGTCTGGATCTAAGGGGAAAGAGGTTAACACTCTGGTTAGAAGGAAACTCCTACAGGAATCTCTGGGCAGCATCTACCACCAAGGGTTCTTGGATTTTCTGAATGACAGATCTGATAGTTTTGAAAACTACAAGCTGACCCAGAAACAACATAATTTCTTGATGTAAAAGCTTAGCTCATAAGAGCAGCATGACAGAACTCAGCTGTCATCTATTTAGTAACATCCTGTCTTCAAATATTACTCACGATCATTTAACTTCAAAATGCTGAACTAAAAATACGAGGGCTTTTCCTGTTGTTGACTATAATGCTGTCCCCCTGCAGGGCTGCTTTCAGAGGTATTACTTTGCTTCCACCCTGACTGCAGCAAACCCCTCAGAAACCACGCGTGCGCTCAGAACACCGAGTTCCAGAGTCACCACACCGTATTCCGTTTTGCCCGTTTGAGTTACGGAACCTGGGAGCCCTGCATATATTGTAGTGACCGTTAAAAACAACTGGACTGAAGCGGCAGGCCAGCACAAAGCTCTGCCCCTTAACCAAGTGGATGCAGCTCTCCCTACCATTTCTCCCTATGGGGAGCCTTTAACATGCCATGAATTTACTTCTTGATTGGATATTGGAATTGGAACCAGGCTCAAAATCAGGACCTCGATCTTTGCACTAGACTTACAAGATCTTTCAAATAAGTGAATTGAAAGAGTGGACAGAACAAACCTTCAGCGGGCACTGCCACAATACCCACCCAGGGCTTTCCCTTCTGAATCAGAGACCTTAGGGCATCGTGAGGATGGCTGTGCTGGGGCAGGAGAAAAAACCCTGCTGCATCAAGACAGGGGCAGGGAGTCTAAGGCCCAGAGGTTATGAGTCCTCCCGTCTTGGGGGAGGGGAAGGAAACTATGTCTAGTACAGGACCTGCCAAAGGCACCTGGCAGAGGGCGGCTACCACAGGGAGAAGACCACCAGCAAGGCCCCACCACCCCATGCAGGTGGACAGGAGTTGAACCAAAACAACAGAGATCTCCCCTCCGTCCTCCACCAGGAGCCCCGCAGACACCGTGTAGACAGGAGAACAGCCTATGGCTGGGGGAGGGGCAACGGATGGGAGGACACCCTCTGAGGCACAGACTCAAGGGACATTCGACAGTCAAGGCAGGCAGCAGGGCCCCTTTAGGACGGCATGCTGGCCGCTCAGCCCCCACCCTCAGCACAAGGAAAGGTTAGAGGAGTATGTAATCCTTCACCTTTATTTTTATCGAATTTGTTTTATCTATTCTAATTCCTTTGCTTTTTCATATAAATTCTAGTATAAGTCTGTCTCCCACTGTTAAAAGTTTTGCTCGGGTCTGGAATGAAATTGCAGTAAACCAGGATATTAATTTGGAAGAGAACTAATATCTTCACTATGCTAAGTTTTCCTTTTTTTTCTTTTTTGTATGGATATGCTAAGTTTTCTTTTTTCCTTTCCTATATGCACATTGTTTGTAACGAGCAGTTTTCACTCAACATTATGCTTTAGAGCATCATCTGAATTGATAACAGAAACTGTAGTTCATCCATTTCACTGCATGAATTGATTATAATTTTTTGTCCATTCTTCAATTAATGAATATTTTGAGGTTTTCTTGATTTATGTTACTATAAATTATAAACAATGCTTCCACAAAAAATTTGAAGTGCATCCAGAGAGATTTTATTCTTTTTTTTGGGGGGGGGCTTTAAATCCCTATTCTACATGTTCTTAATGAAGCCTTTAAAAGTATAAAATGAGGCATACGCAAAATTAGAAAAAAAATATAACTAATCTGTATGTACTCATTACCCAACTTAGTCATGTCTCAGGATTTTTTTCGACCCATCCTCCCACCACCCTCCCCTTAGGCAACCATCAACTTGTTCTTTGTATCTGTGGGTCTGTTTCTGCTTCGTTTTGTATGTTCATTTGTTTTGTTTTATCTACATTCCACATATAAGTGAAATCATATGGTGTTTCTCCGACTTACCTCACTCAGCACAATGAAAGGTCCATCCGTGTTGTCATAAATGGCAAGATTTCCTTTTTTATGACTAATATTTCAAATATATATGTATATATATGTCTCACATCTTCTTTATCCATTTATCTATTGGTGGGCACTCAAGTCGCTTTCATATACTGGCTATTGTAAATTGTGCTGCAATAAAAACTGGGGTGCGCGTATCTTTCTGAACTCATGTTTTGTTTTCTCCTGATAAACCTCCAAGGTGGAACTGCTGGGTCACAGGCAGGTGTGCTTCACAGCGGCTGCACCAGTTTACACGCCCACCAGGAAGGCCTTTCTCCACATCCTACGCGTGTTTGTTGACTTTCTGATGACAGCCATTCTGACAGGTGTGAGGTGATATCTCACTGTGGCTTTGATCTACATTCCCTGATGGTTAGCGAC